>WEIB01000500.1:0-37991 GCA_015476505.1 Urochloa ruziziensis
CCTCAAGATTGTTCGGAATGGAAACCTTGTACACTTCAACTCACACTCACACTCAGTATTTTTTAAAAAAAAAAATCACACTGGCCACATGAACCAGACCGGGCTTCGGCCCAACAATGATGGTTTCGCAGGACGGTCAAAGGCCCGATGCTCCCTCCCAAGTCCACTCCAGGGCCAGGCTTGCAAACTCGTTCCCCTCCCCGACCTTCTTCCACCGGCGGGCGGACGGATTGGGAAGCTGCTTCTCCGCCGCCGGCGCGGCGCGCCTCCCTGCCAATAATCACCGGCCGACCGCGCCCCGCTCAAGGTACGGATGCTCCTATCGCGTCCCCCGAGTACGTACTTGTGTATCAGATCTCGTCCAACATCTTTGTATTTTGGAATCCTTCTCCGTCGTCGCTGATGAATCTCCCCCAAATTTCGCTAGCTTCTTGCGCGCACTGCCATGGACGCGATGAACGACGACGCCCTCAGCCTGATCCTCGAGCGGGTGGACTCGCACGTCTCCCTCGTCCGCGCCGCGGCCGTGTGCCGGCGGTGGCGCCGCGCCGTCGCCGACGCCGCCTTCCTCCGCCGCTACCGCTCCCTCCACGCGCCGCCCGCCGCCGGCTACTACCACAACCCCACCGCTCCATGGGGTGTGGATGGAAAACTGGGTTACAGCCCGGTGTTCGTCCCCTCGTCGCCGCCGATAGTGGATGTCCGCCATCTCTCCCTCGATTTCCTCCCTGGCGGCGCTGAGTCTTGGAGCGTCCAGGACAGCCGCGGCAGCCTCCTCGTGCTCATGGATACGAGGTACCATGGGCGCGCCTTACCGGACCTTGCCATCTGTGAGCCCCTGATGCGAAGCTTCCACATGATCCCTCCGCCCCCAGGCTCTGACTGCTGGGGATCCATCCTCCTCGACAGCGAGGTCAATGAGGTGGGCGGTCGCATCAGCATGTCCAACTTCAGGTTGCTATGCTTGTTCTTCTGCAATGGTGTCACGCTAACCAGCATATTCGCCGCGGGCTCATCATGGAGTGAGAAGAATATTGATCCCATGGCGCCAGGCATTGGGCCAGAGTTCCAGCTCGCAGCCATCATGGGCCGTGCTTCGGGATCCTGGTACTTCTATATCAAAGACGGGAGCAGGACATTGATCGGCCTTGATGGCTCCACTGGTGCGTTCTCATTCTCTGGTGTGTTGCCGGCCATTGAGAATTGGGATGCCCGCATCCAGAGGAACAAATGTGTTCTCACCGAAGGCTGCGACGGCAATCCAAGGATCGTCGCCACATTTGACGGCACTTTGGAGGTGTTCGCGAGGCTTGATAGCACGGAGTGGGCACTAGAGAAGAAGATCCTACTGTCGGAGGCAACTTGCAGCTTGCCGGGGTACCCGTCTTCGTTCTTAGGCCATGACATTTCGACGATGGGTGTAGGGTTTGTCATCCTGTCGCAGCGGGTGTTTGGAATTGGAGAGACATGGGCCTTCTCTGTCAACCTTGAGACCATGGAGGTTGCCCCTGCAGCAAAGAATGTGGACGGATAGCCTATCAGTGCGAGCTCCCATGGCCACCTGCTTTGCACGCATGCCTTGACTGGTATGTATACATCACTTCTGAGGCTTTAATTAACAAATGTGAGCTACTAATTTCTCTTTATGAGTCATCATTTTGTACAAAGAAAGCGGCACCATTTCGTTTATGGATACATGAATCTAGTAACAAATATGAACATTAAGGTTAAGTCTTTGTACAGTGTTTTAAAAGCACAACTACTATTTATGGTTACAAAAATACTGGATGCAGAAACTTCTTCCCAAACCTAAAATTTTATAATGGCTGTTACCTTGCAACAGGAGGACGGAAAGATGACATGTTTTTAAGCAATGCATCATTGTTTTTTGCTTTTCCCGTTGCCAGATCTACATATTATGCAGTGAAGTGTGCTTTTGGGCTTTAGACTGCCAACCAACATGCATCAGTTATTCAATTAGTTATTGCAGTTTGATAAAAGTTGGAAGATATTGGTGGCTGTATTGGCTGCTCTATTTTTTTTTCTATCTGTAAAACACAGAATGCATTGTGTGTTCTGAAATATGATTCTTTCTAATGTTTTCCATTGGCATAAGCATAACCCACTTGTCATTTTTGCAGAGAAGCAAGGAATGTCATCAGTAAATGGACGGGCATTGGTAATATGACAGCTGGGAGTAGGGTGGTGAGTGTTCACTGTCTGGACTTGCTGTTGCAGGACATGGGGGTTTCTGCGTTTCTGTGATGTTGGCATAGCAGATTAAAGTCCGAATTGTATCTGAACATTAGCTTGTCATAGTGTTGCAAGCATCCTTTTGTTCAGTGTTCTGGCTAATCGAATTGTACCTGATGTATTGAATATCTGTAGTAGTACTCTATTTAATATCGATGATGAATTGGGGCCACTTAGCAGTGTACATCACAGAACACAGATTCTTTGAACCCTTCTCTCAAATAGCAGTATTGGAAATGGAAGTATTTGCGTCTGCCTTCTAGGTTCTCCTCCGAGCCTCTGACCTTGTACGCTTCAGCTCACACTAAAAAAAAAAATCACAGGCCACACGAACCAGAACCGGGCTTCGCCTAATGGCCTTCGGCCCAACGGTGATGCTTTCACAAGACGGTCAAAGGCCCAATACTCCCACTCCACCGATAGTCAAAGTCCACTCCAGGCTGGCAAGCTCGTTCCCCTCCCCGACTCCTTCTGCCACCGGCGGGCAGACGGATTGGGAGGCTGCTTCTCCGCCACCGCCGCCGGAGCGCGCCTCCCTGCCAATAATCGCCGGCCGGCTGCGGTCCGATCAAGGTACGGATGCTCCTATCGCGTCCCCCAAGTGCTTGTGTATCAGATCTCGGCCAATACCTTTCTACAGTATTTTGGAATCCTTCTTCGTCGTCGCTGATTGAATCTCCCCCAATTCCGGTAGGGTCTTGCGCGCGCCGCCATGGAAGCGATGAACGAAGACGCCCTCGGCCTGATCCTCGAGCGGGTGGACTCGCACGTCTCCCTCATCCGCGCCGCGGCCGTGTGCCGGCGGTGGCGCCGCGCCGTCGCCGACGCCGCTTTCCTCCGCCGCTACCGCTCCCTCCACGCGCCGCCCGCCGCCGGCTACTACCACAACCCCACCGCTCCATGGGGTGTGGATGGAAAACTGGGCTACAGCTCGGTGTTCGTCCCCTCGTCGCCGCCGATAGTGGACGCCCGCCATCTCTCCCTCGATTTCCTCCCTGGCGGCGCCGAGTCCTGGAGCGTATGCGACAGCCGCGGCAGCCTCCTCGTCCTCATGGATACGAGGTACAATGGGCAGGCCTTCCCGGACTTTGCTGTCTGCGAGCCCCTGACGCAGCGCTACGACATGATCCCTCCGCGCCCGAGCTCCGGCGTCTGGGCACCCTTACTCCTCGACGGCGAGGCCGATGAGGTGGGCGGTCGCATCAGCATGTCCAACTTCAGGTTGCTATGCATAAACGGTGTCACACTCACCAGCACCAGCATATTCACTGCGGGCTCATCATGGAGTGAGATGAACATCGACCCCATGGCGCCAGGCATTGGGCCAGACTTCCGGCACCCCGCCATCTTGGGCCGCGCATCGGGCTCCTGGTACTTCTACATCAGAGACGGGAGCAGGACATTGATCGGCCTCGATGGGTCCACTGGTGTGTTCTCATCCTCAGTGTTGCCGGCAATCGAGAATTGGGATGTCCACATCCAGAGTTTTAACTGTATCCTCACTGAAGGCTGCGATGGCAACCCAAGGATCGTCGCTTTATTTGACGGGACCATGAAGGTGTTCTCAAGGCTTGATAGCACTGAGTGGGCACTAGAGAAGATGATCCAACTATCGGAGGCAACTTGTAGTTTGTCGGGGTACCCGTCTTCGTTCGTAGGCCATAACATTTCAACGATAGGTGTAGGGTTTATCATCCTATCACAGCGGGTGTTTGGAATTGCAGAGCAATGGCCCTTCTCTGTCAACCTTGAGACTATGGAGGCTTCCCCTGCAGCAAACAACGTGGGACGGATAGCCTATCAGTGCGAGCTCCCATGGCCACCTGCTTTGCACGCATGCCTTGACTGGTATGTATACATCACTTCTGAGGCTTTAATTAACAAATGTGAGCTCTTTATGAGTCATCATTTTGTACAAAGAAAGTGGCAGCATTTCGTTTATGGATACATGAAGTAAAAAAAAAAGGGCGTACCTAGTGCCGTAGGCTTCCGCACTATGCGGGGTCTGGGGGCAGGTTGTTTAGCGCACAGCCTTTCCCACACATAAATGTGTAGATGCTGGGGCTTGAACCCTGGACCTTCCGGTCACATGAAGTAACAAATATGAATATTAAGGTTAAGTCTTTGTACAGTGTTTTAAAAGCACAACTACTATTTATGGTTACAAAAATCCTGGATGCAGAAACTTCTTCCCAAACCTAAAATTTTCTAATGGCTGCCTCTATGTCTGTTACCTTGCAACAGGAGGACGGAAAGATGACACTTTTTTAAGCAATACATCATTGTTTTTTACTTTTCCCGTTGCCAGATCTACATATTATGCAGAGAAGTGTGCTTTTGGGCTTTAGAGTGCCAACCAACATGCATCAGTTATTCAATTAGTTATTGCAGTTTGATAAAAGTTGGAAGATATTGGTGGCCGTATTGGCTGCTCTGTTTTTTTTTTTTTCCCTATCTGTAAAACACAGAATGCATTGTGTGTTCTGAAATATGATTCTTTCTAATGTTTTCCATTGGCATAAGCATAACCCACTGGTCATTTTTGCAGAGAAACAAGGAATGTCATCAGTAAATGGACGGGCATTGGTAATATGACAGCTGGGACCTGGGATTAGGGGTGGTGAGTGTTCACTGTCTGGACTTGCAGTTTGCAGGACATGGGGGTTTCTGCGTTTCTGTGATGTTGGCATAGCAGATTCAAGTCCGAATTGTATCTGAACATTAGCTTGTCATAGTGTTGCATGCATCCCTTTGTTCAGTGTTCTGGCTAATCGAATTGTACCTGATGTATTGAATATATGTAGTAGTACTCTGTTTAATATCGGTGATGAATTGGGGCCACTTAGGCTATCAAAAAATATGTGTGTATTTCTGTGCAAGTGTTGATGGTTTATATACGCTCTTGCAACCAGATAAAAGCTTAGTTTCTGAACTGAAGTATTTGTTCTTGACAAAACTGGTCTCGAACGAGGGTCTGTAAACCTCATTCGAAATCAGGGATGAATTACATGCTGCATAACGGCAGTAGCACCAACAGATCTTTCTGTTTGCTCTTCCTGACAACCTCTTCTTTAATGGACTTTTCTCCTTGCATGCCGTATTGCCCAGCATGTTACAAGGCTCTCCAACATGAAGAACATCGAATTTTTTTTATTTTTATATTTTTTTTTACGATTTTTCAAAAATAAATTGCTGGCTCAAAATTTAGCAGATCTGGTCTTATATCGCCGGTTGAAACGGCTATCGCCGTTTGATCCGGCGAAAAGGGCCTCCCCTGGCGATGGTGGGCCCTTTCGCCGTTTCAAACGGCTATAGCCGTTTCAACAGGCTATCGCCGTTTGGAACGGCGAAAGGTGCCCCCCGCCGTGGCAACCGCTTTCGCCGGGGGGGGTTGGGGCTATAGCCAGTTCAAACGGCTATAGCCGTTTGAACTGGCTATATTTGTTTAAAAGTTTTTTTATATTTGTTTAAAAGTTTTTTTATGAAAAAGGTGAATAATTTAATTTATGTTGATTAATAGTTGATATATTTTTTCCGCTCGATTTGGTTCCATAATATGAATTGACGTAGTTTTTGACGCATAAATATTTTTCGGTTATATTTGCTACCGTTTAAATTTTCTACCGTTTAATGTCGTATATTTGTTTATGATACTTTGTACGTTTCCGGTTAACCATTTTTACCGTGAACTGGCTATATTTGTTTAAAAGTTTTTTTATGAAATAGGTGAATAATTTAATTTATGTTGATTAATAGTTGATATATTTTTTCCGCTCGATTTGGTTCCATAATATGAATTGACGTAGTTTTTGACGCATAAATATTTTTCGGTTATATTTGCTACCGTTTAAATTTTCTACCGTTTAATGTCGTAGATTTGTTTATGATACTTTGTACGTTTCCGGTTAACCATTTGTACCGTAACGCAATAGTTAAATATTGAGTTTTATGTATGGGATTTTTTTATATGTAAAGAGAACGACTTAACTAGTAGAACAAATAACATTTTTTGAAACATTAAATTGCATAACCCGGCTTGAATGCATAGATGCATTTTAGCGAAATGAAATGATCAGGAGGTAAAGGTGTCGAGCACCTCCTCTGATCTAAACATCTACTACTAGGTGCAATGGCATGTGTACCACATTGATAACGGTATCATGTGCTACTGCTAGTCCTAACATGCCTTTGGGTAATTTAAATCGCCGGGTGTGAAGCCTATGCTTCACTGGGTACAACGGGGATATTTTCCCTTCCTAATGGCTTCAGGGCCAGCTGCTTTTGCACGACGTGCCCTCTCTCTCTTTCTCTCTCCTTTCAGCTTCACGTTCCTGTGCCTCTTGACGCTCGACCTCCTCGAACCTCTTGCGGATCTCCTCTTGGTCCTTCTTGCGCTTCTTTTCCTGCTCCTCCTCGTGCATCATTCGTTGCCACCTTGCTCTTGCCGAGGCTGCTTCATGCTCAACATGAGCCTTGTCCTCATCGGACTGCTCTGTATCTAGCCACTGCAAGAAATCACAGAGAGGTGGGGGAGTCTTTAACTCCCCAAAGTAAGAATACGAAACATGAAATGGTTAGAAAAACATGGTAGGGTTAGTGAATACCTTGGCTCTCATGCTTGCAGACACCTTGGGTGGATCATACTCGAAGTTGTCACACATGAAAAATCTCATGCCGTAGTAGTCACCCAAGATTTTTGACTGCACAAGCTTGCAAAGGTCACCACAGAAGCACATTGGCACATGCACCCCTTGTGGAACGGCAACTCTCACCTTCCTCCACTTGAGGAGCTCTGGATCTGAACAAGCCATGGTTTGTAACTGAGACACTGCACAAGTTCAATAGCAATGGCATGCCATATATAGTGAATGATTGGGTTGGTCCATAGACCGAGTCCATGATGTTTTGGATGTGTGGTACATAAAAAGAGATCGAATCCAATGCAAGCGGATAAGTTCGCCACGCCGTCTTCAGTGCATGCTCTGCGCGAGACACTGTATCACAGAAAAGCGGCATTGGATGCCTTGCTTCCCCACAGTGGATGCCCTAGCCTTGGATGCTATGGTAAAGCAGAGTAGTCTGAAAAGCGACACTGGATTCCCCACATTGGATGCCCTGGCCTGGGATGGTACGGTTAATAAAAGAAGTCTGATAAATAGTAGAGTCTTTGGATACAAAGGTACATGACTTCATTAAATTAAAACGAATTTGGAATACATGACAAAGAAAGTCATGGTGCATGTAGCAATGTTGCATACACTACGGTACATTTCAATGCAACGTGCTTGCGCCATTGACCTTCAAACTACACAAGTGGCAGTGGCACGTGCGACACATGTATGATGTGCCGACCTAATCCTAACATGCCTTAGGTAATTAAACGGAATAATTACGACAACTCCATTGAACGGTCCTAGTAATCTCCCCACATAGCAAACTGTGTTGCACCTTCTCCATAATATCCTCCCATCGGCGGCGGAGGAGGGGGCGAAGGCGGCGGTGGCGGCGACGCAGGCTTCTTTTGGTGACAGGGGCAGCTGCAATATGGGTCATTGCACGGCGCCTCCTGTGACACAGCTTCATTCTTGTTGTATTCCTCTTCTTCATAGTGCTGAACTTTGGTTTCTAGATCTTGGATTTTGTTCTGCAGATATTCGATGAACTCATGATGGGGAAGAAGAGGAGGAGGATCGACCCACCTAACGAACCCACAGTTTTCTTCGGCTTCAGAAGCCTAAATCAAATAACTCGAGTAAGATGGTGAAACTAAGACAAGCATAATTAACTGAGGATTATTAGTAACATTTACCCATGCTCTTGGGCATTTGAAGAAACGACGACCTCCATTCAGATCGGAGGTATTCATCTGCACTAAGCAATCTTCACCATGCATGCATTTTGGCCAGTCTTCTTTGCTCTTAGTGTATCCTCTAAGAGGCTTATCCTTTGTGAAATCATGCTTGCTTTGAACTGGAAACTCATACAATGGTTCCCCAAAGTAATCAGGACCAAGAGACCCGACATCGTCCCACACAATGGGAGGTCCCTTCCTTCCCCCCTTTGCACTCCCGAAGCTCAAACCCTTGCCACTACCTGACCCTCTAGACATTGTTGCTGAGCTGAATGATCTTGTTTCTTGCAATGGGAGGACCCTTGTGTGTACATATAGGCTGGCGAAGGAAACTTGGTCGTTGCCCATACTGTGGTGACACAAATGCACCTGAAAAGCCTACGTCCATAGGACTGAAAAGCCTATTACGAAGAGCACTGAAAAGCCTAGGACTAAGAAAAGTGAAATGCCTGTTGCGGCACATGCATGACACGGTCTGAGCAAGAAGTAATTGCATAGTCTGAGCACGTCATAATTGAAATCGAGATTGATGATCTGAAAAGCCTAGATAGATGCCTGAAAAGGCTACTCGCATGCATACTGCCAAGGCTAGTTGATATTGTGTAGCCTTTTCAGAAAGTGTGTACGGTTTTCAGTGAAATGTCATATCAAAGGCAATGATGTCAATGCTTTTCAGTGATCCATTGTATCATAGGATGCGTAGGCTTTTCAGTGATCCATCAGTTCACCATCTACTACATGACATAGTGTGAGCAGGGCATAAATGACATAGTCTGGTCGCGTCATAAATCACATAGTTAATAGTCTACTACATGCATCACATAGTACGAGTAAGACATAAAACACATAGTCTGAGCACAACATAAAACACATACATAGATAAGAAGGTACTAAATGCGCCCTCGCTTGTGACGCTGTGCACCCCTCGCACGACGCTCTGCCGCCTGCGCCGCTCGGGTGTGGTGCTGTGAATACGTGAGCGGGTCTGGTGCTGCAACCTGGCGTGTGGGACGTCGCGCCTCATCTGCAACCGGTGTCTGGACGTCCTCCTGTGAGCCCTGTGTGGGAAACAGCGGCGCACCACCAAGCTGCGAAGTGCCGATCTCGTCCGGGTAAGGGTTCGTGCTGAAAAAGGATCCTACCCACGGTCCATCTGGCTGACTGCCATCTTCCGCAGTCTGCACGTCTTCCTCGATCCCTCCGTACCCTGTGTATCCTAAACAATAATAAGATAATAGACAATTAGTTTTATGCAAGTAATAAAATTGCATGAATAAATTTTTTTAATACGTACCGAAGTCGTGAAACAGCGGACCACCAGAAGAGGGCCCTGTAGCACCAGGGTTGGGTGGGGCGAACCGTGGTACTATGTTGCAAAAATAAAGATAATTCAATATGAAACCATTTCATACATGCAGAAGTAAATAAACAAAATTTTAGTGTGCATACCAGCCGGCCGTGGAGTGTACATGGGAGGGCGTGCTGGTGTAGCAGAAGACGACCCGGGGTACTCCGGTCGTGCAGGTGTAGCAGAAGACGACCCGGGGTACTGTGGTCGTGCAACTGTACCAGAAGACGACCCGGGGTACTTTGCCCGTGTGGGTAAAGCAGAAGTCGAACCAGGGTGCTGTGCCCGTGTGGGTAAAGCAGAAGTCGAACCAGGGTGCTGTGCCCGTGGTGGGAGGTAGACGTCTGCGTGTCCACCTCGACAAGTGATGGCCCGTCTGAACCTGACACAGTACTCCTTGATCTTCTTATATGCAGCCCCGTGGTCCTGCGGCGCCATGTACATGTACCTCTGCAAGTCCTGGTCCACCTCGGCCTCGACCAACGCTAGAGCCTCGGTCTACCAAAAACATAGTTATCAAGGTTATGATTTAATATAAAATCATATGAAATGAATGATAACATGATTAAATTTGACAAACATACCGCGATGGCGAAGTTCTGGTCCCTCGAAACAGGGTACGTGTCAGTAACTCTGGCTGGCGCTCCGTGAGGGTCCTGTGGAACAACGACCACCCGTGACCGTGTCCTGGGTAAGTACCACGCCAGATAGGCCGCGAAAGCCTCATCCGAGTGTGGCCGCTCCTCGACCACCACGTCGTCAAGGGCCTGGGCCCACTGCTGAGCAAAGGGTAGTACCCTTGGAGCCCACAGCATGGCTCGAGACTGACCCTGACGGGTCCAGCTGAAGAAATCATATTGCATTAGAATTTGGAAGTTGGTTATGGAAAAAAATTAACGCATCGGTAGATGTCAAGTACCTGTGCACGCTCTGGGGCACGGTGTGAGTAACCGGCAGCGGGGACTCCTGGTACCTGTTGAACTGTCGAAGTACTCTGTGGACCGCGTACTCCTCGACGTGAATGTCGTACACCAGTGGCTTCCTCGTCATCCAAAAGGCCTGGTCGCGAAAGCACAAAGACGACAGCCCTTGAGGGGCTCGATCACTGATGTCTGCAGCGCTGTAAGGGGTCCACCTCACGTCAGCGTCAACAAGAGCGTCAAACATGCCGACAAAGTCTGGGTACGACTTCTTCGTCTGAACTCCCACCCACGAAGGCTGAAAAAAATATTAAATTTGTAAATAATTAAAACCAAAATAATGCAGCAACATTTTCGTGTGTTGTCGTACCTTTCTGAGGCACCACATGGACCCCATGGTCGGCCTGTCTCTGGGGTCGTGCTCCGGAGGAAGGGGCTCGTAGGGGCCCACGTCAATGCGTGGACGACCGATCGAGAAGCGCTCGTACGACCAAAGCTGAACAAGCAACGGGCAGCCAAGAAAGATGGGCTCCAAGGAGGCCACCTTATAGCAACCCGCGCAAAGACCCCTGTACGTGGCCGCCAGCACAGCACTACCCCAGCTAAACTGGGGTACGTCCTCCAGTGGAGCCTCCGCGATCGCTCTGGCGTAGGGTATGAGTGTCTTCGGCGCCGAGGTCCCGTGGGACGAGCAGAACAAGACCCAGCCGAATAACCACAGCAGGTAGGCCTCTAGGTGCCTAGCCACTGTAGCCTCGTCTGCATCAGCTCTCAAGTAATCCGCCTGCACAATGAAAAGAGTTATTATCGATATGCATCAATTATTCTGTCAATGCAAATGAAACAGAGAAAACGCAACACTCACACTAAACTGCATGAGCCACTTCTTTGTGGGCCCATGTGTGTTGCTGAAGGTGCGGTACGGAGGCGTGTGATCGATCCGGTGAACGTCGGCAAAGCGGCCCAACAACTCGTCCCGCCACCCTGGTCCGACGTCCAGGGCCGCGACGGGGTCGCCATCACACGGCAGACCCAAAAGGAGGGAAACGTCCTGTAGTGTAGGTGCCATCTCACCGACTGGTAGGTGGAACGTGTGAGTCTCTGGGCGCCACCGGTCCAACAAAGCTGCTAGGAGAGACATGTCGAAGTGGAAACGTGTCGCCTTGTCCCCTCCCCTGACCTCTGCATCCATCATGTCACCCTCGACCAACCTCGCCATGGGTAAAAGGCCCGCAGCTCTTAACCTGCAGAAATAGATACAAATTTAGATTAGTGCTACAAAAGGAGATACAAAATCGATATTAATTCTAAATAAGATTATATCGTTACAAAGTTAACCATACATACGTACCTCGGAAGCCAACGGTCGTCAAGGGGCATCGTCGACAACGGCACTCGTGCGCGAAACGTGTGCTGGGGCAAACCACGCACGGCAGACATGAACGACCGGTGCTTCGCGTCAATCACCCTGTCCAGCAACTCCGGAGTCTCGTAGGGCTGCGGAGGCCCTTCGGCCATAGCTGAAAGAATTGAAATCTTTGTCAATACGAAAGTAGTCGCAGCTTGATAAATTAAATTAAACAATAAGGTAAATGAAACAATTATAAATACAACAACATTTTAATAGTCCACATTAACCATATGATGTTCAATGCACACGAATTACATATTCCAAACTAGATGAATTACATAATACATACTACATGAATTACGTTGTCCAAAGTGCACAAATTACATAGTCCGAAATAGACAAATGACCTGGTTCAAAGTACACAAATTACATAGTTTATAAATAAATACTATATTATTCAGTGGTCACAGGAGACCATCATTGTTAGCACGACCACGGCGGCCACGAGCACGTGAAGTGGAAACTGGAGCGACGGTAGATGGCCCCGCTTGGCTTGTTCCCCTGGCATACGTCATTGCTGGACAATTCTTGTAGCTGTGACCAGTTTCATGGCACTTGGAGCAGAGGCGCACTTCTGCACCAGCTTCAGATTGATCCATGTTGTTTCGAATCCGTCTGTTCTTCCGTCTGCCAACTCCTTGGAACATTTCTGGATCAGGATCAGGAATGTAAAGTGCGTGCTCTCCAGGATTAGAAATGAAGTTTCCTAGGATACGATACGATACCCATAACCTCATTCTTCCAAGTGGCCAAATTGTTTCTTTGAAATAATAGTTGGACACAAACATATCGAGCACCACCCTCGTCAAACAATAAAGCCCATTTCTCTTTGGGCTCATGCTCAATCCACTGAGAGAATGTCTTAATGGCCCGACCGGGTTTGCGCACGACGTGTGGACCATCAAGGCCAACGTCATCAAGCGAAACGGGATGTTGGTCCTCACTATTAACCGGTCTCTTTGCAAGCTCTTCTGCTTGTTTCTTTGTAAGTTCATCAAGTTTCTTCCAAATAAGGTTGAATTTTCTCTCTTGATTCTGGATGCATAGCCGCTTAAATAGTTTCATCAGGGTCTTGTTTTTGAATTGGCTATGAAAGTTGGCACCCATATGCCTCATACACCACCTACTCTTCAAGTCAGGCCACTGCACAGCCCTCTCACGTTCAATGCTGCCATTCTGCATGTCCTCGACTGCTTGTAAAATGCCTTTGTGGCGGTCATGAATAACACAGACATTCGGTACATCCTTAACAATCATCTGCTTCACTCTTTCAAGAAACCAATACCAGCTATCGCCTGACTCTTTCTCCACAAAGGCGATCGCCAACGGCAAAACCTGATTGTTACCATCGGACCCAATAGCAGTCAAGATGGTTCCTTTGTACCTACCAGTCAAAAATGTGCCATCAATACAAATGACTGGTCGGCAATGCTGAAAAGCCTCAATGCAAGCACCCAAGGCTAGGAATGAACGCTGCAACACCTGCTTGCCTGGTTTCTCAGCACAGGGATAGGTTTTCAAGTCATAGTAACTGCCTTGATTTCTCAAACATATGTTGTGCAGCAAGGCTGGAAGATTGTTATACGACGCTTCATACGTCCCCCATTTCATCTCCATTGCCTTCTGCTTTGCTCTATACGCTTTGTTGTAGCTGATTTTGTAATGAAATTTTTCTTCCACGGCACAAATAATTGATTTTGGCTCGAAGCTGGGATTGTCGACGATCTGAGCATACATGAATTGAGCCACAAAATCTGCTGTAAGGTTGCGGTGATGTGGGTTTAACTCCTCAAGTTGGCATTCATGCTCCACCAATTTCGACACCTCCCAGTAATCAGTCCACTTGCCTTTAAATGCATGAACTCTAAAAGGGCAGTTGCTTTGCACGCAACACACATCATATACCTTTGGGCTGCTCTTCACCACTCGGAACTGTCTTTGCAAAGATAGTGTAGACCACCGCTTTATGGCTTCCTTAACTTCATCCCCACTTGCATACATTGCACCGACAGAAACCTCATTCTCTCTGTACTCCCAATCCACCGCTTCACCTTCATTGACAGTTAGAGCTGAATAGTCATAGCTTGCCCAGTTGCGTGGCACAGGATAGCAATCCTCCTCATCTGAAGTGTCTCCCTCCATGCCATCAAACTGCTCTTGCCCCTCCCTCTCAACCTGCTCAACTAACTCAGGGATGTGTTCCCCCTCATCAGCCTCGCCGGTTGGTTCATGGGGTGCGTCTTCAACATCTACCTCCTCGTGTTCTCCATCTACCTTCTCTTGTTCAGTATCTTCTTGGGCAGGATCGGTTGTAATTGCATTGTTGTCATCTTGATGCTGACTGCTAGACCCAATCTTCTGATAAACTTGAACAAACAAGACTAGTGGTAAGCCACGCTCGGTAGCTATATTGACATACTCTCTCCAGTTTTGGGTTCCAACAAGGGGCATCAACTCCCAAAACAGGGGTGTGTCCATTCGAAACCTTACTACAGCCATGACTGACAGCTCAAATTGCTCCCTGTCAAGTCCAAATGCCTTGAATAGCCAGTTGCAAACTGAGGTCCAGTTCCTCTCTCTTGCTCGAACTACTTGTTTGGTGAATGACTTAAATTCAGACAAGTCTACCCCTTCAGGACCATACCTAACCTCCCCAGGCCCATAAAACACTTGAAAAATAAAACTCTCTGACATGCCTGCCATGATACGTAAGAGCACTAATAATTGTGAGTAACTACTTTTTCATTTCAACTATAAATGTCACTAAAAAAAATTGAGTGACCACTGACTACGAAAATATTTTTTATACCTCATATGTTAAGAACTAAATAACAAATGTAATGTAAAAGTCAGGGCTAACTATTTTTTCTATGACATATAACTAGCATTTCTATAAAAAAATAAAATTACTAATTAGTTTTTCTATAAAATAGTTATATCTAAAAATTACTGAGATAGCTAGTAGCGGTTCACATCTAATAACAAAAAAAACCGTTCACATTTATTCGAATCACATAGTTCATATAAAAAAACTATACTACTCATTTTTCTAGATTACAAATCCAAACTAACAATATTACTACCTACCATGCAAACCTAAAAATATAATACCACTAGTTCTAACTAGCATCTACATATAGGTATAAAAAATTAAATTTACTAAGCAAAAGCAGTCTAGATCTAGTAACTAAACTTTTCTATGACCAAGTTCATATCTAATAAAAATAAACTAAACAATCTTGTAACTAAACTTTTCGATGACCTAGTTCATATCTAAAAGCTAGCATCTACAACTATCTATCTAAAAACATAAATGAAATTGACTGCAAGGTAAATAAATTTTACCTGATGCGAAGTGTAGATCTGGCAGAGCTTCGCTGCCCTCTCCTTCCCTTCCCTCCCCTCCCCTTCCCTTCCCTTCCCTTCCCTTCCCTTCCCTCTCCTCTCCTCTCCTCTCCTCTTCCTTCTCTGGTGGGCGCGCGGCCTTCTCTGGTGGGCGCGCGGCAGTAAAGCTGAGAGAGCGAGCTCTCTCAGCCGCGCGCGGGGGGTTAAAAAGGGCGGGGGCCTTTCGCCGGCCGAAACGGCGAGGCATGGGGCCTTTCGCCGACCGTTACGGCGAAAGGGCCTTTCGCCGGATGGGGCGGCGAAAGGGCCGTGGGCCCCTGGCGCCGACAGCCTATCGCCGGATGGGCCGGCGGTTTTTGTTTTGACCGCGGTGAAAGGTGTTTGACCGCACCGACGGTCCTTATCGCCGTATGGAACGGCGAAAGCCCTCCCTGTCGCCGTTTCAGCCGGCGATAGCCGTCCCATCTGGCGATATAAGACCAGATCTGCTAAATTTTGAGCCAGCAATTTATTTTTGAAAAATCGTAAAAAAAAATATAAAAATAAAAAAAATTCAAGAACATCGAATCCTAATGGGCCTCGGCCCAGCAGTAGAGCGATGAGCTCTATCAAAGCCCAAACACACTTATTCTCGCAAAAAAAAATCACTTATTTATTTCTTTATGCGGGAACAGAGCCGGTTTTCTCCTAATGGGCCTCGGCCCATCGTGATGGCTTATCGGGACGGTCAAAGGTCTGCTGGGCCATCTTATAGGCCCGATGCGCGGCCACTCCCCAGGCTGCAGACACTCGCCACTTCCCTCCCCGACTATCCCACATTCCCACCGGCGGAGGCTTACTGGCGACTTCGCCGGCGGCGGCGCGGGCCGCCTCCCTGTCCCTGCCAATGCTCGCCGGCCGGCCGCGCCCGGATCCAGGTAATGCCCCCCCCCCCCCCTTCGTGTTCCCCGAGCGCTGGAATGTCAGATCTCGGCCAACAACTCTGTGTTTTGGAATTTTGAATGCTTCTTCGCTGTCGCTGATGAATCTCCCCCAATTTCGCTAGGGTTTGGTTCTGCCCGCGCCGCAATGGACGTGATGGACGACGACGCCCTGGGCCTCGTCCTCGAGCGTGTGGACTCGCACGTCTCCCTCATCCGCGCCGCTGCCGTCTGCAGGCGGTGGCGCCGCGCCGTCACCGACGCCGCCTTCCTCCGCCGCTACCGCTCCCTCCATCCGCCGCCCGCCGCCGGCTACTACCACAGCCCGTACTCCCCATGGGGTGTGGAAGGAAGAGCGGTGTTTGTCCCCTCATCGCCGTCGATAGCGGACGCCCGCCATTTCTCCCTCGGTTTCCTCCCGGGAGGTGACGAGTCTTGGAGCGTCTGGGACAGCCGAGGCAGCCTGCTCGTCCTTATTGATCATAGCTACCTCGCCTCCCCGGTCCACGTCGTCTGCGAGCCCCTGACTCAGCGCTACATGATGATCCCTTTGCTTCCAGACTCTGACAGCCAAGGTAGCGCCGATACGCCGGCGGCCAAGACTCGGCCGTATCCGATACTCCGATACTTAACAGTGCTTACCTACTGTTTCTCTTGTTTGTTTTGAAAGTCACGTATTGGTGGCCGTATCGCCGTATCTGTATCCCGTATCGGAAAAACATAGCTGACAGCTTGGACTGCTTGGCGAAGCCGATGAGGTGGGCGGTCGCATCAGCATCTCCAACTTCAGATTGCTATGCCTGTTCGACTGCAATGGTGTCATGCTCACCAGCATATTCACCGCGGGCTCATCATGGAGTGAGAACAACATCGCCCCCATGGCGCCAAGCTTCGCGTCAAGCCTTTGGCCGTCATATATCTTGTGTCGCGCTTCGGGCTCCTGGTACTTCTACATCATAGGCGAGAGCAGGATGTTGTACGATCTCAATGGCACCACTGGTCAGTTCGCATGCTCAGTGTTGCCAGCAATGGAGGGCATAGAGGATTGGGATTTCCACGTCCAGAGACACAGTTGTGTTCTCACAGAAGGCTGTGATGGGAAGCCAAGGATCATTGTTGCGTTCGATGACACCATGAAGGTGTTCACTAGGCTTGATAGCACCAAGTGGGCACTAGAGAAGAAGATCCTACTGTCGAAGGCAACCTGCAGCTTGACAGGGTACCCGTCTTCGTTCTTAGGCCATTGCATTTCAACGATCGGTGTAGGGTTCATCATTCTGTCGCAGATGTTTGGAGAGCCATGGCCCTTCTCTGCCAAACTTAAGACCATGGAGGCTGCCCCCGCAGCAAAGGACATGGGACAGAGAGCCTATCAGTGCGAGTTCCCATGGCCACCTGCTTTGCATGCATGCCTTGACTGGTATGTATACACTGCTTCCGAGGTTTTAGTTAACAAATGTGAGTTACTTCTTTGTCTTTTATGGGTTATCATTTTGTACGAATCTAGTAACAGATATGAACATTAAGGTTAAGTCTTCGTGCACTGTTTTGAAAGCACAGCTATCTATTTGTGGTTACAAAAATCATGGTTGCTGAAAATTCTTCCCAAACCTAAAATTTTCTAGCCGCTGCCTCTATGGCAATAACCTTGCAACAGGAGGACAGAAAGACGGGGTGGGGGGGGGGGGGGGGGGGGGGGGGGGGTGGGTTAGACATGTTTTTAAGCTACATCATTGTTTTTTTACTTTTCCCATTTCCAGATGTGCATTTGATGTAGTGAAGTGTTTTTTGGGGCTTTAGAGTGCCAACCAACATGCATCAGTTATTCCATTGATTATTGCAATTTGATAAAGTTGGAAGATATTGGTGGCTATTGGCTGCTGTGTTTTTGTCGTGTTCTGAAATGTGTTTCTTTCTAATATTGCCATTGGCATAACCTGATAACCCACTTGTCAATTTTGCAGAGAGGAGCAATGTCATCAGTAAATGGACAGGAGTTCGTAATATGACACAGCTGGGAGCGGGGGCGGTGACGTGCAGGTTTCTGTGATGTCGGTACAAATTGAAGTCAGGAATTGTATCTGAACATCAGCTTGTCATAGTGTTGCATGCATCCCTTTGTTCAGTGTTTATGGAATTGGGGCCACTTAGGGGCCATAAAAATATGTGTATTTCTATTCTGTTGCTGATGGTTTACATACGTTCTTGCAACCAGATATAATAAAGCTGTTGCTGATGGAGTCTGAACTTAGAATTTCTTTTTGACAAAGCTGGGAGGGTTTTTTTTTTGGAATCAATGCGCCTGTGTGCTTGTGTACAAACGAGGGGATTAATCAACCAAACATGATGGCTTGCTTCTTCTAAGGAAACTTAGAACTTGCTTCGAAGCCATCTTGTATCTTGTTCAGTTCCTCAGGATTGTTCTGAATGAATTATCATACGGAGACAACGGACTCTGATAAACCTCTTCGATCGAGAGCGCAATTGAGGGTCTCGCACAATTGCACAGCACGGTAGCAATATGAGGTGCCTCTACATCATGCTATCATGTAATCGTCAGTCCATTTCACTGCCTGAAACTCTGAATATGAGTTACGAGTACATACAAACAAACAAAAGCCTTGACGCGTGTCGACCACCAAATCTATCTCAATCTGCTAGCTTTTTCGTGAGATTTGTGTGCGTGTACGGTGTGTCCGTTGACACTATCAGAGAATCAAACGGAGGTTTCCGTCAGATCAGCGAGAATCAGTGAGTGATACTAGTCATACTACAATTGATTCCATCACTCATCAGTGAGAACAGAGATACAGATATGCCCGTTGTGTGTGATGGAATCATTGAGAGCCAGTGCGTGATTGATTTCCGTCGGATCTCAGAGAAGCCAATATTTGTGAATGATGTAGTACCAAACTTCATTTTGTGGATATGATAATGCAATTTGTTTAGTTTTCGACTTGTTTCAGTCAATAAATTCTCAATGCGACTGCGACTAAAATGCTGGATCGGATGTGCATTACCATGACACTCCAGCAGTGTCGATTTCTGTGAAACGATTATTCCCAGAAATCATCTAAAAAACGATTATTCCCAGAAATTTGGGAGGACGACACAGACCTCGGCCCATTGAGTTACCTTTTGGGCTGACACGGGCCACTCCCACTCTTCTACTCCTCCGCCCGCTTCTCCTCCGCCGCCGGCGACAGCCAAAGCTCATCCTCGCCGGCGCGGCGCGCCTCACACTACTGTGCTAGGGATTGGTTCTGCGCGTGCCGCCATGGACGCGATGAACGACGACGCCCTGGGCCTCGTCCTCGAGCGGGTGGACTCGCACGTCTCCCTCATCCGCGCCGCGGCCGTGTGCAGGCGGTGGCGCCGCGCCGTCGCCGACGCCGCCTTCCTCCGCCGCTACCGCTCCCTCCACGCGGCGCCCGTCGCCGGCTATTACGGCGAGGGCCACGAGTTGAACTGCAAACATGGAGCGACCTTTGTGCCTTCGTTGCCGTCGGCGGTGGATGCCCGTCACTTCACCCTTGGTTTCCTTCCGGGCGGCGCAGCGGCATGGATCGTCCGCAACAGCCGCGGCAGCCTGCTCTTGCTGCGTCACGCGGGTAGACCCGAAGGTTTTCCTTACCCAGACATTGTCGTTTGTGAACCCCTGACCCGGCGCTACAAGCCTACAAGAGGATCCCTCCACCGCCAGATTTCGAGGACGACGACTCCTACCACTGGACATCCTACTTCAGCATCAGCATGTCCAACTTCAGGGTGCTACTAACGTTTGACACGTACTTTGACGCTGACATGTACACAGGGGCTTGCATGTACACGATTGGCTCATCATGGAGCAAGAAGAACATCTGCCACATAGCGCCAAAATTCCTGAACTGGTGTATCGTGGGCCAGGGGGAAGGCCGCTGGTATTTTGTTCAAGGCGGGGCACTGATAGTCATAGACAGCAGCACCGGCGATATCTCCTCCGAATTGCCACCCTTGGTGGAGGACTGGGATTTTTCACGCTATACAGAGTGACTTCTTCATCACTGACGGTAGAGGCAGCAAGCTGCGCATCTTCACCATCACCGTGTTCGATGGAACCATGGAGGTGTTCGTGAGGCTTGAAGGTGGTGAGTGGGCGCTAGAGAAGAGGGTGTTGCTGTCGGAAGCAACCCGTGGCCTGCCAGGATACATACCTTCATTTTTCAGCATTCCTCAATACGTGTACAGGGTTTGCGCGGGGTATGTCATCCTTTCACCTATGGGAGAGCCATGGATCTTCTCCATCAACCTTGAGACCATGGAGGCGACGCCTGCGGTAGAATCCATGACATCGATGGTTTATGGGTGCGAGCTCCCATGGCCACCTGCTTGCACGCCTGCCTTGATAGATGATGCATTCTACTGGTATAAATACATACACTTCTGAATTTCACAATTTTTTATTAACAAACATGAGTTCTTTTTTGTCCATGATTTAGTCATTTTATGTAACGGAGGGGACAAGTTTAGAAGACTGTTGCAGGGTGAAACTTCTGTTATGGATTGAGGAAGCTAGTAACTAATATGAAATATGACTAGTACAACAACAACAACATAGCCTTTTGTCCCAAGCAAGTTGGAGTAGGCTAATATGAAATTTGACTAGTACAGAAATGCTAAATTTTACTTCCTTTTTTTTTTCTTTATATGACGTTCCGACAATATGAAATATGACTAGTACAAACATTTCTAGCTGCTGAATGGAGGTAGTATCTTGGAAGCTGAACTTCTTGAGGTCAAAATTTCTAGTTGCTGTCTCTGAACAAGTGAACATTCATTGATGGTAATCTTGCAAGGAGATGACGGGAACGGGATAAAGACATCTTTTGAAGCAATATATCATCTTTTTTAATTGTCCCATTGCCAGATCTGTGTAGAATTTATTTAAGTGTGCTTTTGGCCTTGGAACTGCGGCGACAAATGTGCATCAGTTATTCAGTCAATTAGTGCAGTTTGGTAAGAAAAAGTGAAGGATAGTGGTAGCTGGATTGGATGATGTTTTGATATACTCAAATTGCAGCACCTTTTGTAACTTAGTAAGCTGATCTAATATACTCACTCGCTGGTGAATTTTGCAGAGAAACGAGGCGCTTCATTAGCTAGTGGATGAGCACCAGTAGCACGTTGGCTGGGGGCAGGATGAGTTTGCTCTGTACCCTGAGAAGTGGACTTGTAGGAAGAGAAGGGGGTTTCCGCATCTCTGAAGGCGACAGAAATTAGTCTAGAATTGTATCTGAACATTATTTTGCTGTAGGGTTGCATGCTTCCCTTTGTCAAGTACCTGATATGTTAAACCTGTCTGCTTGGTTAATAGATTTGGGGGCAACCCTGCTATCTAAAATGTATTTCTGTCGGAAGCAACCCGTGGCCTTCCAGGATACAAGCCTTCATTTTTCAGTGAGCCTCAATACGTGTTCAGGGTGGGTTGGGGTATGTCATCCTTTCACCGTATATTGCAGAACCGTGGATCTTCTGCATCAACCTTGAGACCGTGGAGGCGGCGCTTGCTGTAGTATCCATACCATCGAGAGTTTATGGGTGTGAGCTCCCATGGCCACCTACTTTGCATGCCTGACTTGATGGATGATGCACTGCACTGGTATATATACATATGCAGTTTTTCTTCAGTGGTTCACAGTTTTAATTACAAAGACGAGATGCTTATTTCTGTACATGATTCATCATTTTTTTATATGAAGGATGGGGCAGCATTTGGTTTAGAAGATTCATTCAGGGTGAATCTTTTTTTTTTTATGGATTCACTGAGACTAACATGGAGTATGACATTACAGTGAAGCTACCTTATAGTATTCTCGATTATGGTAATCTGGCAAGGAGAGAATGTAAAGGGGGAAGGACATGATTTGAAATAATAGATCATCCTCTTTTACTTGTCCCATTGGCAGATCTAATAAGTAGTGTTATTTAGTAAGTCCTAGAACTGTGCCCACAAATGTGCATTTTTCCCCTGCTTGATGAAAGTGGGAAGATGTCGGTGGCAGTTGGATCAGCTGCTATGTTTTAGCCTTTCTGTGACCTCAAATGCATTGTGCTCTGAGATATGTTTCTTTCTAACTGTTGCCACTTGCATAATTCACTGGCCTTTTTTTTTCAGAGAAACAAGCTGTTTCATCAACAAGTGGACGGGCACCGGTAGCATGACAGCTGGGAGCCTGGGAGCAGGTTGAGCTTTGGGCCACTTGCTGTGTTCCGACTTCTGAAGAGTGGAGTAGTGGACTAGTAGAAGAGCTCTGCTGTGTTCTGACTTCTGAAGAGTGGACTAGTAGGAGGACACGGGTTTCTGTGTTTCTGTGATGATGGCGTGACAATTCAAGCCCTTAATTGTATCTGAACATTAGCTTGCTGCTATGCATCTCCCATTGTGAAGTATTCTGGCCAATGGAATTGTACCTGCATACCTGATGTATTGAACCCAGGGTTTTTTTTCCCGACCGGTGTGGCCAAACCGTCGCCCACCGGTAACGGTTAGCCGGACCGGTTTGACCGGAAACCGGTAAAAACCAGACAAATTTAAAAATCAAATTAAATCCGCAGTTCAGCCGGTTTCGAACGGTTAGCCGGCCGGTTTGAGCGGTTTGACAAATTTTCGAATTTTAATTAAAAATTAAAAAATTCTAAAAAATTCCTAAAAATAGTTTAAGGTGCGTAGAATCTAATGGTGTCAAAAAGAGAACATTTTTAAGAAGTTTAAGTAGCGGTTTAAGCGCATTAGATGTTTAAAGTGTTGATTTAGTATGCTGTTTGAACTTCTAATACAAACAAAAAACTAAATGAACTAATATTTGAAAATTTTTGACACCATTACAATCTACTCACCTTAAAGTATTTTTAATTTTTTTTTTAATTTTTTAAATTCAAATTTAAAAATTTTAAATTTGGCCGATTGAAAACCGACCCGTACCGCTACCGGTCCGGACCGGTTTGACCGGTTACCGCGGTATCCGGACCGGTAGCGGTCGGGATTTTTAACCCTGATTGAACCTATATAGTAGTACTCTGTTCCGCTAATGGAATTTTGGGCCACCCAGGCTGTCGATAAATGTGCGCACTTCTGTTCAGATGCTAATAGCATTTTTGCAACAAGAGATCGTAATTTCTGACGCAGTCTGAAACTGAAGAACGAATGTCGAAAAATATGTGGATTTCTGTTCAGGAGCTGAGGAGTTTTCATTCGTTCTTTTCAACCAGATACATTTTAATTTCTGATGGAGCGTGAAATTGAAGAACTTCGTTCTCTCTGACAAAGCCTGGAGGTTTCATTCATTACTTTCAGAATTAGGATGCATGTCTACATAACAAGGGGAATAATAAACCAAACCTGGAGGTCTTATTTTATTACTTTCAGAATTAGCATGCATGTGTCTACAGAACATGGGGCCAAAGCCAAACGTGACGTCCTGCTTCCAAGAAACGCGGATACTTAGCTGAATTACCAGCATGCTCCCGTATGCCGTATGTCATTGGACTCAATCTCGGTGATCACGGCGAAGAACATGCAACTAGTCTAGTGTGATTTCTGAACCTTTTGGCCGTGTTTAGATGCCCTCTCAAATTTTTTTTTGAAGCATTAAATGCAAAGAATCTTGTATGTATAAAGCACTAAATGAAGTTTATTTGTAAAACCTTTTCACAGATGGGTGCAACTTTGCGCGACGAATCTAATGAGCATAATTAATCTATGATTTGGTACAGTAAATCTACAGTAACCATCCTCTAATCGTGTGGTCAAAGACCTCATTAGATTCGTCTCGAGAATTTACCTAGGGTTGTGGAGATAGTTTTGTAAACTGCCTTTAATTAATAACCCTAATTATTGGTCAAAGGTGCATTTATTACCCTCAAAAATTTTTCACAACCAATCCAAACACGGCCAGTACTGTAGCATTGATGGCTAGCAAGAATCCTGTGTACCTGCCACTGCCAGCGCTTTTTTTTTTTTTTAAGAAACCTGTCAGCGCTTGCTTGCTGCAACAGAACGGCGGCCTGCTGTATGTTCATCACAAAATAGCAGCACTGGGCTGCAAAAAGAAGAATTAGCTTACCGAATGGGCTTTAGCCCATTTAGTTGGATTTTTCAAGAGGAGCGTCAAAGGCCTATTCAGCCCACGTGGCCCACTTCCACTCCTCTCTTCACTAACGAACTCTCGCTAGTCGCTCCTCTCTCATTCCCCTCCCACAGTGACCGGCGGCGGCGGCGGCGGCTCATCGTCCGTCCACCGGCGCGCGCCTCCTCCACCATTGCTGGCCGGCCAGCCAGAGACCTCCAATTCAAGGTTATAGCACTCCTCTTTCCTATCTCAGGGAACATCGCTGTATCCTGGAGCCATTTCTCACGGAATCTCCCCCAATTTCGCTAGGGTTTGGCTTTGCTCCCGCCGCCATGGACGTGAACGACGACATCCTGGGCCTCGTGCTCGAGCGGGTTGACTCGCACGTCTCCCTCATCCTCGCCGCGGCCGTGTGCAGGCGATGGCGCCGCGCCATCGCCGACGCTGCCTTCCTCCGCCGCTTCCGCTCCCTCCGCGCGCCACCCGTCGCCGGCTACTACCACGACGACGGCGGCCGCCGTCGCTCCAGGGTCGGCCCTGTGTTTTACCCCACATCGCCGTCGGTGGTGGACGCCCGGCACTTCTCCCTCGACTTCCTCCCGGGCGGCGCATCGTCATGGATCGTCCTGGATAGCCGCGGCAGCCTCCTCGTGCTGCGTCACGCGAGTAGACCCGCACGCTTTCCTTACAAATTCCCAGAAATTGTCGTTTGTGAGCCCCTGACCCAGCGCTACAAGAGGATCCCTCCACCGACAGATTTCAACGACGACTCCTGCTGTTGGAAATCCTTCCTAATTGATGGAGAGGTCGATGAGGTGGGCGGTCGCATCAGCATGTCCAACTTCCGGGTGCTGTGCATCTTTGAGACGCACACTGATGCTGACATGTACACGGTTGGCTCATCATGGAGCAAGAAGAACATCCGTCACATAGCGCCAAGCTTCGTGAACTGGTGGTTCATGGGCTACGGGAGAGGCTGCTGGTATTTTGTCGAAGACATGACACTGATCGCCCTAGACGGCAACACCGGCGATTTCTCCTCCTCAGAATTGACACCCTTGTTGGACTGGGATCCTCACGCATGGGATATTGACTTATCCGTCACTGATGGTCGGGATGGCAAGCTGCGTATCTTGGCCGTGTTCAATGGAACCATGAAGATGTTTGTGAGGTTAGAAGGTGGCGAGTGGGCTCTAGAGAAGAAGGTCTTGCTGTCAGAAGCAACCTGCGGCCTGCCAGGATACAAGCCTTCGTTTTTCAGTGAACCTCAATATGTCTTGAGGGTTGGCGAGGGGTATGCCATCCTTTCACAGTATATTAAAGAACCGTTGATCTTCTCCATCAACCTCGAGACCATGGAGGCGGCGCCTGCCACAGAATCCATGACACTGATGGTTTATGGGTGCAAGCTCCCATGGCCACCTGCTTTGCACGCTTGCATTGGTAGATGAAACACTGCACAGGTACAAATACATACACTTTTGAATTTCACATTGTTTTTTTATTAACAAACATGAGGTGTTTATTTTTGTCCATGATTTAATCATTTTATATAAAGGAGGGAGCAACATTTGGTTCAGAATACTGTTGCAAGGTGAAACTTCTGTTGTGGATTGATGGAGCAAGTAACTAATATGAAATATGACTTCATTGTTAAAAAGTATTAGTACGGGTATGCTAAATTTTATCTTTGAAGCTGAACTTCTTGAGGTTAAAATTTCTAGTTGCTGTCTCTAAACAATCATTGATAGTAATCTTGTAAGTAGATGATGAAAACAGGATAAAGCCATGTTTTGAAACAATAGATCATCTTTTTTAATTGTCCCTTTGCCAGATCTGTGTAGAATGTATTTAAGTGTGCTTTTGGCCTTGGAACTGCGGCGACAAATGTGCATCAGTTATTCAGTCAATTAGTGCAGTTTGGTAAGAAAAAAGTGAATGATAGTGGTAGTTGGATTGGATTGGATGATGTTTTGATATACTCAAATTGCAGCACCTTTTGTAACTTAGTAAGCTGATCTAATATACTCACTCGCTGGTGAATTTTGCAGAGAAACGAGGCGCTTCATCAGCTAGTGGATGAGCACCAGTAGCACGTTGGCTGGGAGCAGGATGAGTTCGCTCTGTACCCTGAGAAGTGGACTTGTAGGGAGAGAAGGGGAGTCTCCGCGTCTCTGATGTTGGCGACAGAAATTAGTGTAGAATTGCATGAACATTGTTTTGTTGTAGGGTTGCACGCTTCCTTTGTCAAGCACCTGATGTATTGAACCTCTGTCTGCTTCGTTAATGGAATTAGGGGCAACCCTGGCTATCGAAAATGGCGTGTATGTGTCTGTTTCAATGTTGCTGCTTTGCTTGCAGTTTTGCAACCTAAGAAGCTTCTTCCGGTTTGCCACCTTTATTCCGCAGTTTAGAGAACCGTGGCCATACTCCATCGACCTTGAGACCATGGAGGCAAAGCTGGGGGCTGTTATAGGGCGACCGCGCGCCGCTTGGCCGTCACGGCGAACGAGCGCCAGGATTATATAGCGGCGCGCGTGCATCAGTGGGAACCGGTGGCGAACGGTTTTATTTACTGCGCCCCGCACTCCAGAGCAGTACCGCTTGCCTGCCCGTTTTTCTCATTCAAGCTTCTGTCGGCTGTTTTTGGGGTTTCCCCCTCCCCAGTCAAGATTCGAGTCTTTTACCTGTGTGCCATTAAGAAAGATGCCGGTTACTCCTATGCCACAAAAAATTTGCTAGATACCTGTGTGCCATGAGCCTAAGTTTCTTTTACCCGTGTGCCATTTTGGATGGATGGAGACTTAACAGAGTTAGTGGCTATGAAAAGACTGTTTTGCCCTTATGTACAATAGTGGGTTAAAAAAATTCGAAAAAATGAAAAACATTTTTAAAACAGTATAAAAAATCAAAAAATGGAAAATAATTTTTAAAAAAGCGAAAAAATTCAGAAAAAGTGTAATTTTTTTTTGAATTTGTATAAAAACCAGAAAATTCGTTAAAAATGTATAAAATACGGAATAAATTGATAAAAATGTTTTAAAATACGGGAAAATTTAGAAAAATGTGGAAAATTTAGAAAAAAGTGAAAAAAATTAGGAAAAATCGGGCATAATTTTTTAGAAAAAGGAAAAATAGGTGCATGACCATTGCATACCAACAAGTAACTACATATCACATGGAAAAACAAGACATGACCATTGCATAGCAACAAGTTTATTTCACCAACATGTAAGCAAATAAGTTTCATCACACTTAGTCCACACATAGAAGTAGCAGTTCACTAGTATTCATCACACCAAACCATACATGTCTGAAATTACATCAAAAGTAATAGTTCCACCACTTGATTTATTCAAGCTGGAGTTTCTTCTTGCTTCTGGTATTAGAAGCTGGGCTAGATGGGTTGGTCACTTCAACTGGAGCCCTCCTTGGCGAGTACTTCTTCATGACGGCTTGCTTCTTCCTTGGTACGGCACTGTCTGTCGAGAGCGTTCAAAGGATGCAATGTCTTCATGAACAGATGGAGGTTGCTCAATTTGGGGAGGAAAGGGATCATTGGATCCAGTTGCAGACCTTGTGTGAAAGCAAGTAAAATAGATCAGTTATGTTGTAAATGATTAGATTTGGAAAAGTAAAGATCATACCTGCTAGTACTCGCTGGTGGTGGCCCCTTCTTTTTGGCGCCTTTTTTCACTCTCTTTGGCTTATGTGTAGCACTAGCAACCGCCTCATTGTGTGGGAATACCATGGCTGATCCAGGAGTGGCCACAACAAGGCTAGTCACTGTGTTACTGGAAGATGTTTTCTTCTGCTTCTTTGGTGGACCCCTGAAATAAAGTATGAGAATGTTATTTTGTATAGGTAAACATGAAGTCATTGTGTAGCTATGTCTAGAAAGTTTACCTCTCAGCCTCATATGCAGCTATGTCATCTGGACTGCCATTCTTACATGTGTACCAATGGTGCCCATACTGGTGGCATATTGGGCACTCATGTTGCCTTTTTCCAGTACCTTCCTCTAATTTCTTCTTGCTACTACCTCCCTCCAAAGCTGATTTCATCCTGTTCTTTCTCTTTCCTCCCGCAGTTAACTTAAGCAATGGAGGATGCATGAAGAAGCCATGGGTGGGTTTGGGCCACATGGACTTGTCAGGAATAGAGGGCACAGAACCTGCATATGCAATTTTGAATTTCTCAACTGAATAGCAATCATCCACATAATCTTCAAGTTTGGCCCCAGGGATTGATGTGATGTAGGAAATGGCATGTTTGCATGGTATTCCTGACCCTTGCCAAGCTCTGCATGAACATGCCCTCACAATTATGTTCACTACAAACCTGAAGCTACTAGCTGAACTTCCCTTAGCACAAACTTCTGCAATGCCATCAGGTGAGCTTGTGATTACTTCAATGTCAAGGTTATAGCTAGCTGCTCTCAACTTCTGCACTACATGAGGCAAGATCTTTCCTTCAAACTTTTGGGCAACCCTATTTCTGTTATTCCATTTAATCAGGATCATTTGTCTAATGGTATCCATCAAGTCATCCAGGTGTAGGCCTTTCTGATCCTTTACCTGCCAACAAAGAGCAATTCATGTAAACATGTAATAAAACAGGAAATCAATGCAAATAAAGTGTTAATCAAGGAAAGCTTACCCATTTATTGAATGCCTCAGCCAAATTATTGGTAATATAATCTACTTTTGACAATGTGAAAACTGGCTCCTGGTCCACAGCTTCTTGTGATTTTCCTGAAGCCATTTCATAGCCTCTGGCTTGGCTTCAGCCATAGCTTGATAATGTTTCTCAAACATGTAAGGCCTCCAAGAATATGCAGATGCCCACAGGTGATCATCAAAAATTTGTCCACTATATTGCTTCTTGAAATTCTGTACTAGATGGTACGTACACTCTCTATGTTCAGCATTTGGAAAAACTGTACTCACCCCATGCATCACTGGTTGCCCACAATCAGTGCTGAATGTAAGACCAACTGGGTTGCCTATAGCTTCTTTCAACCTCTCCATAAACCATTCCCAATTGTCATTTGTTTCTGAATCAATGACACCAACAGCTACTGGGTACATCCAGTTGTGACCATCAACAGCACAAGCTACACACAACTGTCCTCTAAACCTTCCATTCAAAAATGTACTATCTACTGCAAGATATGGCCTACAACCTCGTAGGAAACCATCAACACAAGCTTTCAAAGCAAAAAACAGCCTATTAAACCTTATTTTGTTGTTGATGGTATGGTGATCAATTACAACAAAGGATCCAGGACTAGTTTCCTCTATCTGAGTCTTCAATCTATACAGGTTGTCAAAACAGTTGGGCCAAGGACCATAAAGCTTATCCATAGCACGGTTCTTACCTAGATACACTTTCCTGTAGGTCACATCAATTTTGAATTTTTCCTTCAATCTCCTTCTCAGCTCTTTGGCACCCAATGTCCCATCTTCCTTCAACCAATCAATCACTTGCTCACACACCCAAAACTGTGTCACTCCTACACAAGTGCCTGCCCTCCTAGTGCTGTGACAATTCTCATGCAAGTATGGATTCCTTGTGATCTGCAAAAAAATTTATACATCAATGGTTACGTTATTTACTAAAAAAATGACATCGATGCATATAAGTGTGACAAAAGAAATTTACCTGCACTGTGACTTCATCACTCAAAGTACTGGCATGAATTCTCCATCTACAACCCACATCATTGCCACTGCAATACACCCTGTACCGAGTTTTATCACTCTTTTCAATCTCATATTGAAACTCATATTTGGTAGCATGTGTAGCTAAAGCCAACTTAAAAGCATTCATGTCTGAATAAATGGTGCCTACTGCCATAGGTGGATCATTCTTATCATAGTCAGCATCAGGTTTCCGTGCAGGCAATCTATCTGTAACAATGTCATCTTCCTCCATTTCATCATCAGACAAAGATTCATCTTCCTCTACTTCATCTACCAATGTGTCTGGTTCAGATTGCCTAGTGGAAATGGGAGGTGCTCGATGTCCAGGACCCATGTCAATGTACAAGTACTCATCATCAACACCCACATGCTCATTTGATGGGTTTGGGTTAGCAAGGGATTCACTATCCTCATGAATGCTTACTTCTACTGAATGCCCAGTACCAATTTCCCACTGTGAGGAAATGTCAGGAGGTTCACTACCCAAACCCGCGTCCATCCTACAGATGAACAACAACGAATGCTCAACACATACGCATACATGTGAGCAATGAAGAGAACTGTGGACTTTTACCTTGCTGTTCAAGGACCACGGTTGGGGGCGACGCGGTTTCTGGGCGGCCTGGGCGCACGGGCGCGCAGGCGCTCCTGCCTGGCGCCTGGCTCTGCCTGGCGCCTGGCGGGCGGGGGGGGGGGGGGGGGGGAGGGAGGAGGGGGGAAGCGCGGGGGCGCATGAGCGCGGGGGGCGTGCCGGCGGCGGCGGCGGCCCGACGGCTGCGCAGGGGGAGGGAGCGCGGGGGGTGGGAGGGGAGCGCGGGGGGCGCGTGGGGAGGGCGGCGCGGCGTGCTGGCGGCGGCGGCGGCGCTAGGGTTGGAGCAGGAAGAAGACGAGCACGGAAGAGGAGTTACCAGACCAGGGAGAGGAGAATAGAGATGCAAATAAGAGAGGGGCAAATTAGTAATTTTCAGACGTGGGTCCCACATGTCAGAGCCATGAAACCGTTAAGTTCTCAGAGAAGTTGGACGGAATGGCACACGCGTAAACAAAAGTTTTGCTCATGGCACACAGGTGTCTGATAACTTTTTCGGGGCACACAGGTAAGTGGTAACTTTCTTAATGGCATAGGGGTAAAAGACTTTCAAGATTCAGCCTGCACCCTTTTTTTCTCTAGATTGATTTTTCGCTTCCCCAGTCAACTTCCTTTGCGTACAGTTTCCTGTTATTTCTAGGCTTCATAAATTTCTCTTTTTCGGGACAACGGTTGTGTGGGTGAGTGAACGGGCGGGGGGAGATAGTTTCATATTCATATGGAAGCAAAAGTATGCCAAAAAGGATGGATAATCCTATAAAACATTACTCGTACAACACTTCAATATTTTACAAAGACGATGACCTGTTTTTACAAAATTGACAGGTCCTCCAAAGAAAGGGATGCTTCTTCACTGGTACGGACGCTTCTTCACTGTTTGTAGAAAATTATATACTGCAAGCTAAGGCATTCAGAGTGGGGTGCGTTGGGGAAAAAACGTAAAAAGTTGAAAACTAAAACGGTTGATTCATGTTCTTCGTCGAATATCGTTAACAATTTCATTGAAAAAAGAGATGCTTCTTCACTGGTAGGAACCGACTATTATACCCTGAACAGAAAAGTTGGAACAAAGGGAAAATGAAACTGTTAAAAAAGTGTCATACTAAAATGAACAAAAAGAGATACGAATAGGAAACCTTACATGCATGTTGATTATTCTTTTTTATCTACAAGAGTGTCATACTTTTCATTCAATGGGTGTGTCAACATGGAGTAAGCCATGCACTCGTGCAGGGGCTTTGCATCTTCCTATGGAAAACACGTTTATTTTTTAAATTTATTTGCACATAATTTGATACTCTCATAAGAAAAACAGAAAAATCTATGGAAAAAATAAATTTTAGATCTCCAAATCGTAAACCTTTAGACTAGCACATTATAAACTATGTACTCCCATTCTGAAAACTTTATAATTTAATATTTTGGACTCCGAATAATCTTGAACTTTGTACTAGAGCTGTTAACTTTGTACTCTTAGCTCTATTACTTTGCGCTCACATATTTAAATACTTTGTACTCTTAGATCAAAGAGTTCATGAAATAAAAAAAAATGTGTGTACGTTCTCTAACTTTCAATTCGTGTATGCACAAGAAATATTTTAGTAGGAGGTCAAAAATATATTACTTACGATATCCAGAACTTTTATATTTCGTAATGAAAATATTTACATCCAAAAAAACTTTCATACCGCCTATTAGAATCTTTGTACATTAATACTAAAAGCAATTAAGTCGCTATAGGTAAAACGACAGCGGTCAGGCGTTAAAAAACTTCTAGATCTTTGTACTAGCAAATGGAAAAGGAAATACACATGTGAAATCAGAAACTTTGTACAGAGACATTTGAAATATTGTACTCGTAGATCTAAAATACTTTATAATCTAAAACTTTGAACTCCTAAATTAGGAAGTTTGTACTATTATATTATAAGTTTTGTGCTTGCATCTTTAAAACTTATTATTTTTTAACTTTGTGCTCTAAATCAGAAAAAATTGTGCAAGCATATCTCTAGCTTTGAACTCTCTATATGGTCATATTTAGTTTTCAACTTTCTAGTCACATGTCCAAAACTTTGTATCCAGAATTTAAAAAGTTTAAAGAACATATTTAGAACTTTGTATATATAACTTTCAATTTAAATTCTAAAATGTTTGCACTTGGATTTCAATAACTATGAAAACATATATTACAAGCTTCATACATCTGTAACTTTCAAGTGACATATCGTAACCTTTATATTCAAAACTTGAAAACTTTTAATGTCATATTAAAGCCTTGCTATATCTTGAGTTTTAAAGACACACACTAAAACTCTGAAGTAAATAATTGAAAACTTATAATGCACATGTTCAGAAACTTTAGCAAAAAGAATTTCAAAATATTCAAACTAGAAAAAAATGAAACATCTCAAGTTGTAAGATACAAATATGAACCCATGAATTCACAACTTTAAACGACCATGACTAAAAAAATCATATTATATTGGAAAACACTATGAGCAAAGACATTTGAAAACTTTGAGCGTAAAGGTCTAAAACTTTGGAATTCATGTAGAACTTGAAAATTTTGGAATACGAAATGATCTTGAACTTTTTAGAAGAACGTTTAAAACTCTGTAGTATTAGATCATTTAGTTTGCAGTCACCTACTAAATATTTTATACTCTCAGATCTAACGGTTCATGGAAATGTTTGTATATTCTGTAACTTTCAAGTCATATATAAGAAACATTGTATTTGGAATACAAAAAATTTTAAAACTAAGCACCAAAATCTTTAGCTTGCTTGCCATGAACTTATTACGAGAACTTTCATGCAGCATGTTATAAATCTTTCTACTGTAGATAGTAAAAAAAAGTTATTGCACCTTCAAACATTCAAAAACTATGAACTTTGGCTGACTGATCTATAAACTTTATACTACCAATTCTAATACTTTGCAGAATTGCGTATATTGATGAGTAATATGTTAAGCACAACATATATTGAGGTGTAAAAAATCAAATAAGAAAGTGGACAGCATTGACTGGGTTGGGGTTTTAGATTTATAAAAAAAGAAGTTTCATGAAAGTTGTGGGCACGGAGCAGATGCCGACCCTTTCTCCACTGCCCCCTCCCCTCCCCCTCGACGCCACAGCCAACTCCACCAGCCCCACGCCGGCCCTCACTCCGAGCCCGGCGGCCAACTCCACCATCCCCACGTCGGCCTTCACTCTGAACCCGGCGGCCACCTCTTTCTCTTCCCCGTCGGCGTTGAGGCCTCTCTCCGTGACGGCTGGGCGATGCAAGGCCCAGCGTTGGATCCGGGACACCCCACCCTCTGGTAAATCTGGCGGCGGCGCCTCTCCTATTTCATTCAAGGAAGCGCTACTGGCGACGATCCCCGCGGTACCAGCGAGCCCTTCTTCGACCTCGCCGGCGAGCACACCCTGCGCTGCCCCCCGGATCGTACTGCACGCGGCTGATTCTCACTTCTCAGCCGCCGCTGCCCAGGCGCGGCCCGGACGCCGAGGGCTGGGAGGAGGTGGAAAGCCGCCGCTCTCGCAAGGCTCGCCTACGTACGGAGCGAAGGCCGCGTCGTCGAGTCCCTACGGACCTCCGCGGCTTGTGTTTCAACTGTTTCTCTCCGGACCACCGCGCTGCCACCTGCAACAACCGAACCCGCTGCTTCAAGTGCCGGCGGCTGGGCCATCGGGCGCTTTGGTGCCCAAACTCCGGCATGGCCGCGCGCCCTACATCGGACTCTCGCCCCATGGCGGCGGGCCGGCCACGTACTGCTATTTGGCGTCGCAAGGACACTGGCCCTTCTACTGTTGACGGGAGTGATGGGATCGGCGGCGACGACGTCTCGATCTCTCCTCCTGCTGCGGGATTGTGGCCGGTGGACCTCCGCTGGATGCAACTGGCTCTGCCGGCGAAGGTGGAGCCCAGGAAGCTGGTGGCCGGCGGCGTCGTCGACGTGTTCGGCGGCGGCGTTCTACGGGGCGTGGCGGGTACATCCAGTCCCTGCCTGCAGGCTTGGGTCCTCTTCCCATGGCGGCTCCGGCGATTACTGCTGCAGTGGAAGTTAGCGACGGGACTCTCGATCTCCGGACCCCTCTCCTCGAAGCTCAGAGGACGGATCCCCGTCCCGAGGCGCTGCGCCTCGTCTCCAGCGACATGTGGGCCCGGCGCGTGAGGGCGGCGGCATGGGCGTCCAGGAGGAGCTTGATGGCGCCTCACGCTCGATGTCCAAGGAGGCGGCGACTGTAACGGCTCCTTCCCCAGTTATCCCGGCGGCTACCGTGAAGCCCATTGATGATATGGCAGCCCTCGTGATTCTCTCTTCCTCGGGCGAAGGGGGCGCGATCCCTGGAGATGCGGAAGTTGTCGCACGTTGCCTGTTGATGGATGAGTGTATCTCACAGCAACCGAGTTACTCTACTGGGCTAAATGGGCCGGCCCACAAAGCTATTGATGATGCACAGCTGGCCTCTGATGTTGGTTCACCACTACATCACGTTCCTCTCGACGAGCCGGTCTTGGCAACACTTGGAATGTCACCTGCAGATCAGGATGCCCAAATTAGACTGATCGCGTACCCTGTAATTGATCCATCCCCTCTTAAGACGTACTATCGTCGTGGTAAAGGTTCACTAGCTGCCATGCAACCAGCACCCTGTCCCGTTGCACATGAGGGTCAAGACTTCTCCACCATGGATGCTATTGAGGATATCTGTCACAATTCAGTCGCATCCACGTCGGTTTGCTGCCCTCCTGCACCCGACGGCGAAGACGCTACGGCAACCACGAATGAGAGCCCGGAGCCGGCGGCCACCACCGTTGAGACGATGTCTCCGGTAACGATGCCGACCGCCGGTGAGGGTGCTGCTCCATCGGCTGTGGCCCTGAACGTGAGTCTGGAGACAACAACCATCACCGTTGAGGCGGTGCCTCCGGTGACGGTAGCTTCCGCTGGCGAGCACACTACATCATCTGATGTGGCCACCATCACTATTGAGGCAGTGCCTCCGGTGATGGTAGCGATCGCCGGCGAAGATGCTACTCCACCTGTTGCGACCACGAAAGTGCGCCCGGTGCCGGCGACCATCACCGTCGAGGCAGTGCCTCCGGCGACGGAAGCTGCCGCTGACATAGATGTGGACGTGCCTCAAGTGCTGACAGCCACCACTGTTGAGGCAGTGCCTCCGGTGAGGATCAATGCCGCCAGTGGAGTGGCCAACTCCGAAGATGATGCAGGAAGTTGTGATGAAACAACAACCCCGGCTGCCCAGTTCATGCAGAAGGTCACCAAGAAGATTGACGCCATTGTGCCTGCTCCCGTAGTTCAGAAACGAAGGAAGAAATCCACGGGCCCAGTAAGCATGCCAAGGCGCAGCCGTCGGATCGCCAACCTGCCCCCTGAAACTGATCGTGCCTCAGCCTCTACTGTCTGTAGGAAACTGGGCCTGACCAGCGAAAAAGGAAGAATTTCAGACGAGTGTCATGATCAGTATGTTGAGTCTTACAAACATAGGCCAGACCGTGATCGCACTGCTGCTCTTTCAGCGCTATTTGGCTGGGAGGTTCCATCAGAGGGGGAGCTAATTGCTGCCGCTAGCCCTGGGATAGTGGTCTAAATCTTGATCCAGGTCGTATCCTTTACTTATTGATGGATAATATTAATTTCTTGATTTGGAACGTCCGGGTCTTAATGATAAGGTAGAAGAGATAACCTGCGTAAAGTTGTTGAGGCATCCCGACCTTCTGTTGTTTGCCTCCAAGAAACTAAATTGTCTCATGTCTCTGAACGCGATGTCTCCTCATTCCTTGGTACAGACTTCACACAATTTGTTTATTTACCAGCGCAGCAGACTAGAGGAGGAATTTTAATTGCTTGGAGAGAGGGGTATTATTCTATTGTCCACCACCGGGTACACCGCCACTCAATTTCAGTCCTGCTCAGTAGTAAAGATGAACAGTAGCGGATCTAGGATTTGAAGGAAGGGGGTGCTCATCTTCCCCTTCTTCTTCCTCTCTTCTCCCATTTTCTTCTTCCTCCTCTTCATTCATGCCTAAATTTTTTAGGGGAGGCTTCAGGGGGGCTCCATGGACAACGTGGAGGTAGGAGGGGGCTCCAGCCCCCCTGCCCCCATGCTGGATCCGCCCCTAAAGATGAACCTGCTTGCTGGTTCACCGGAGTTTATGGACCACAACTTGATGCTGACAAGGTCGCTTTCTTAGAAGAGCTGCGTGAAGTACGTGTGAACTGTCCTGGACCATGGATGTTAGCTGGTGATTTTAACATGATCTATTGCTCTGAAGACAAGAATAATGAGAATGTTAATCGTGCAATGATGGGGAGGTTCCGCAGGTTTGTGAATGATTTGAGCTAAAGGAAATTTCACTTCTGGGAAGACGTTACACCTAGTCGAATGAGCGGGATTCTCCAACCCTTGTCAAGTTGGATCGGGTTCTCTGTTCCAATGATTGGGAGGACATTCACCCTGAAGTATACTACAGAGTCATGCCACAGAGATGTCTGATCACTGCCCTTTGATCCTTGGTCTTCGTGAAGGAATCAGGTGTAAAAGGAGGTTCCATTTTGAAAGTTTTTGGCCAAAACTATCAGGGTTTCAGGATGTGGTACAGCAATCCTGGGATCAACCAGTTAGACCCTGTTGTCCCCTTGAGAGAATCTCTGTCAAGTTAAAAAGGTTAGCAAAGGCACTGCAATCCTGGAGTCAAAAACATACTGGCAATATTAAAGAGCAGCACGCACTGGCCCGACATGTCCTATATCATTTAGAAATTGCACAAGACCATCGCGCCTCACTGCAGAGGAGAACTGGCTGAAACAAAAGCTAAAACGACATTGTCTTTTGCTTGCATCACTTGAAAGAACTATTGCTAGGCTTCGCTCTCGTGTCAAATACTTAAAAGAAGGTGATGCGAATACATCCTTCTTCCACAAACATGCAAGCTTTAGAAAAAGGAGGAACTTCATCTCTAAATTATTAGATGGTGAAAATATTGTTACAGCTCAAGAGGCAAAGCATCAGGTACTCTTCGATTATTTCAATGGTCTTCTTGGTACAGCCGTGCCTAGAGCTGCTACTTTGGATTTGCCGGCTTTCCACAGGCAAGGGATGGACCTCACCTCTCTTGATTTGCCATTCTCTGAAGAAGAAGTCTGGGCAACAATCAAGTCACTTCCTGCTGATAGAGCTCCGGGACCTGATGGGTACACTGGAGAATTCTACAAGTCCTGCTGGTCGACTATTAAGATGGATTTCATGGCAGCAATAATCACCCTACAACAAGGAAATGCAAGAAATTAGAGTTACTCAATTCTGCCCTCCTGACCTTGATTCCAAAGAAGACAGAAGCTCTTGAGGCCAAAGACTACAGACCAATTAGTTTAGTATACAGTTTTGCAAAACTTGTAACAAAATTGATGGCTAATCGATTGGCTCCTCACTTGAACATCTTGGTTGCAACCAACCAAAGTGCTTTTGTCCGGAGAAGATGTATACATGACAACTTTATGTTGGTCCAAACAT
>WEIB01000501.1:0-35920 GCA_015476505.1 Urochloa ruziziensis
CCGCCGGCCTTCCCCGGTTTCCGCGCCCGGCCGTCCTCGTGCCCCGCGTGCCTATAAGAACCCCGCCCTAGGGTTCCCGCGTCCCTGCTGCCCCGCCGTCGCCGCCGTCTTCCCTCCCCTCGCGTGCGCCGCGCGCAGCGCCGCCGCCCGCAGCAGCCACCGGCCATCGCGCCGAGTCGCCGCGACGGGTCGCCGCCGGGACAAACTGACCCCGCCACGAGCCTCGCATGGCCAAGCCGCACGTCCACCACCCGTCGCCGTCCCCTCCGCGTCGCCGGAACGCCGCAAGGGCATGCGAGCCGAGCCGGCCGCCACCGTCCCGCCGCCTGGCCAAAATCCGGCCGACGCCGTCCACTCCCGCCGCCGACGAGCATCTCTAAGGGATCCCCTCATCCTCCTCTCCGTATTCCCCACCTCGGACGGGACCCCCGCGGCGCCAATCGCCGGCGAGCCGAGCGGCATTGGCAACCCGAGGTAGAAGATAACCGTTTTGCGGTTAGGTCCGTAGATTAATCTGTAATCTTTTATCAAAGCTTTGTCTCTTGGCAATCTTCCATAAAACCCCCTGAAAAGATTGGATCCTTTCAATCTAATCCGAGCCCTGACCTTTTGCAGATCTAACCCTGAAGTTTTGCATATTCGTAGGCACTGTTCGCTGAGTCTGCGGAATCTTCTCAGCTACCCCTTCAGATCTACGGTTAATTCCGTTCAGGTCCCTGCAGCCTTGTTTTAGGTATAACTTCCACGTTTTAAATCCGTTTCGATCCGTTTTCGTTTCGTTAGACTTGTAATCACTTAAATTACGTGTTAGTGATGTTGTTCTTGAAAATTATGTTTTTCTAAATTAATTTTAATTATTAATTTGATTAATTGCTTATAGGCATATTTTGCAATTAAAATCTATATAGCTCTACAATGCGTGTTTTATAATAAAGTTTAATTTGATTAATGTTTATGGAATTATCTTTTCTGAATAAAATTTAATTAGGCAATATATCGGCTTTACAAATTAAATGTTAATGTGATTAATGCTTACTTTACATGTCTTTTCTAAATAAAATATGATTAGGCATATACTTCATTTTCTTAAATAAAGTTAATATGACTAATATCTACGTGAATGTGTTTCTAAATGTAATTTGCTTAGTTGAACACGTGTAATAAAATTATTCGATTAGATGTTTCATATACCTTTCTTTTCTGAAGTTAACTGTTTAATTGGTATAATCTGTACATAAACAATTGTAAATAAAATATGGCTAAGTTACTACGGCTTTTCAATTACAAATATAATTGGAGTTAATTCTAATATAATTATATTTTGGTAATTAAAATAAATGAAGCACCTAGCTCTTGTTTTGATAATTAAAATCTTTCTATAGTTTATTATTAATCACAGTTCCGTTTTCAGCGTTCCTTGCGTCTTTGCGTTTGTAGCAACGAGCTCCTTCGTTTAGTACGCTCTTTAAAAGCTTTTATTTTGATTGATGTATTGTTCTTAGTTGCTCTTGTTTATTTGTTTATTTGCTAATATGCTTGTACCGATGTTTGCTTCGAGTAGAAGTGCTGCCATTCGGAAGCTTGAAGAGTAAGAGTTCAAGTGAGCAAGAGCACAAGAGCAGTAAGAGTAGCTTTTCGCTGGAGAAAGGCAAGTGACCCTAACCATCCTTCTATCTATGCTTTTATAAGAATACTATACTTTAATCGGAACATGGGAAACCACCCAGGACTTACAGTACAGCCGTGAGACTAATGGGCTCTGGTCTTGGCTAATTAATTAGAAACTCTAGCTTGGGATAGTCTTACCTGTACTAGGCAAGAGGGGAAGCGTTGACGGTGTATAGCCTGGCCCTTTTTGGGAGGAAGCCTTTGCTAAGGTGTGCCCATTAGAGAGGATTATGCCTGCTTCGTCTTGGAACCTTAGCGGACTATCACTTGTTAGGGAATCTTTGTAAAGGCCTTGTTGCGTCCCTATGCGGTCACACCTCGGTAGTGTGATACGTGCCTAGCTAGCACAACGTGGTTGGGTTTACGCGACTCATGGTGAAAGTGTACAATCTTTTCAGAGTGTAAAACTGATATATCAGCCGTGCTCACGGTCACGAGTGGCCTGGACCTCCACATGAGTAATTTACTTAAAGATTATAATAAATCGTTTATGGTTAATCTTTGTGGCCTTGCTGAGTACCAACCATAAGTGTACTCACCCTTGCTAAATTGCTGCTCAGAAGAGGAAGGTGTTTACTGAAGACGTTGCTGAGTACTAGGCGTATGCAACCCCCGGTCGTCTGCTTGTGGAGTTGGAGCCTCCGTTTCCAGGATTAAGCTATGTAATACTCTGATAGTCTTTTAGTTTATATTGTTTTATTCATGATATTGTCTCTATTATTCACTTTTTGTTCGCCGTATGTGTGAAACTTGATCCTGGCACACATACGGTGTGCACTCGGTTATGTTTTTCAGAACCGGGTGTGACAACGCAAAACCCAACGTGGATCTTGTAGGATGGGGCACATCTCGCCCCCTCTTTTTTTTTTATGATGTCAGCGCTGACGTCATCATCTTCAACCTCCAGACGGCGGCGGCGGCGTCGTCCTCACCCCGGCCCTGCCACCCAGTCGGCAGCGCCCCCACCGCTGCGCCTCGCAGCCACCGCCGACCTCCTCTACAGGCGGAACTCCGACGAACTCCGGCTGCACCGGCTGCCCTAAACCCAAATCTATAAGGCCGCTGCCTCCACCGCCGCACGTGGCCGGCGACGCCCTCGCCGCCAGCCGTTCCGCTCACCTCCCGTTACCGTCGCCGCTGCCACTGCCACGTCAGCCGCCATGTCATGCTCGTGTCAGCAATCCTAACCCTAGCACGAATCTTGAAGTAGACGGCAAACAACGAATATTAGGCTAAATAAAATTTTGAGTGCTATACAAGGAAGGCCAACTTTTTTTCTCAGTTCTAAATAGGAATTCTCTCAAGATTTATTGATCATGCTTATCTCATGTGTTGTGGAAGCAATTCCATCTGCTCGTGCATGCCACCAGGGAAATTGTGACCATGCTGTTTATTTGTCGTAGTGATTAGTGAGCACAGATATATATCTGTGTTTGCCAAACAATGAATGGGCTTTCTCATATATAAACCCTTATACCGCACTGATTGTATGAATGAATGCCAAATAATGAAAGGTGCTTGCTTATACAAACCCTTGATTGTTGCACAAAACCAAATCACCTATCTTTATGTTCATTTAAAGACCTTTAAGATGAGTAGCAGTAACATTGACCAAATATAATCCACAACACAGAATAGCAACAATCAGTCCAATAATACAAATAATGACAAATCACACGCCGCACCACACACGGAAAACGAGACAGATGGAGGCATAGCAGCATATGTAGCTTTGCATGCATGAGGCGATCGAGGCTTGCATTGCAGGCTCACGCTCTGGCTAGCTGCTGCATATGCTGAAGGGAATTCATCAGCTGTTGAATGCTGGGTCCCTCTTTCTTTACCCCCACAACATCACACATCATACGACGGGCCCAGCTCAAGAAACTGTCAGCCAAGCATAGCAAACCAAGACCAGCTGGTAGACGTCGCACGGCCACACCATAGCAATGCGGATCGACGCGGAGACAACAACTGGGCACACTGAAGGTACGCACAAACCAAACAAGTGGAAGGGAACGCAGGAACGATCGATCAGCAGATGGTAAAAAGCAGAGACACCAGCAGCAAGAGGCGTGCAGCCTCAGCAACTTCACGGAAGGGCCAGGAACGGTTGATTGTTCACCTTACCTGCATTGCAGGAGAGGAGGGCAAAGAGAATCAGCGAAATGCGATCGGGTGAAATGTGTGTGGCTTGCGTTTGTACAGCATCACATATATGGGAAGGCAAATCAAAGTCAACGAATGGACCAATGAATGAAGAGCGTTTACAATGGACAATTGACTCCAACTGGATTATTTCATAAATTCATATCAGTATAATAGCTAGAGGCGGCAAGGTAGGCAGGAGGGATCACACCTCTGAGGAAGGACCCCCTGAGCATGGTCTTCTTGTAATGCCGTGGGTGGATTGGTTTGTAGGGGCTGGCATGCTCTCTCGAGAGCCACTTTAGCCCGTTCCACCATTCCTTCTCGCAGTCACAGTCCACCTGGTTCTTACCGCCACCGACATCAAATGGCAATGTCTTGAGGCCCCAGCAGCCCCTTATCTTAACTGTCTCGAGGTAGGGCGCGAAGATCGGGAACCTGGGTCCTGGGGATATTCAAGATGCGTCGAAGCATGGGGAGCTCGTGCAGGTGGATGTGCTTCAGCCTAGGAAACCCAATGAAAATAACGCGTGATCTGCCTGTGTAGTCCTCGATGACCCCGACGAGATCACCGCACCACATGATCTCGAGGGTCTCCAAACTTTCCCAGGCCATCTTGGACGACGAGGGCAAGGAGATACCATATACCATCCTAGGGCAGCAGTATAGGTGCAGCAATTTCAGGTTTGCAAATGCTACACACGTGGGTCCTTTGCCAGGATAATCCAAGACGTAGCGAGCATTGGGCAGATGTGATGCCCAGATTGTCGTCAGCTTCTTAATGGTCTCCATGCCGCCGCTGCTTCCTTCTGGTCCTTCACCTACTTGGGGACTAAAGATACATTCCAACTTGGGACACCGCTCGACGCGGCACCACTCCAGTTTATTCCAACTTGATCCCAACGGAGTTGCAATAATACTAGTGACCGACATGCTATTGTGCACGTGCAGAATTTTAGCATTATCGCACATAAATCCTGGCACAGTAATACTTGCTTGGAATTTTGCCCTTGTCATCTGGTCCTCTATGTGCGTGTAGCAGTCGTCATACTGTAGCCGTGGCGGAGCAGGACATGCCCACATGATGGCCCATACATCGTCGTCGCCTTCAACAGCCTGCTGGTGCATGTCGGTGTCCTTGAGGCCAGCACTGACATCTGCGTAGGATATTACATTCTCTTTAAGCTGCTGCAGGTTTCCTTTCACTCGTTGCCGGTCCGCTGCTTCTCTTTATTCTAGCACCTCTGTTACCACCAGCTGTGTTGACGCGGAGACGACTAGGGCGCAACAGAGTTGTTGTTGAGATCTCCATGCCCACAATGTTGGGACCGAAATAGTCTTTGACAGGCACGAGCGACCCAAGGAGCCTTGCATCCCTTGCAGAAATATACCAATCAAATTCAACCCTTGCAGGAATACGCCAAGCAAATTCAGCTGGTGTTCTTCCTATTCTATCAGCAGCAACAATAATGCTGCCATCCTTTCTGGTGGTCCCGATGCGCAGCTTACCCAAGTATCGTTTCCTCCTGTCTTGAGGTGGCCATAAGATAGCACAAAGCTTCCCACAGTCATGCAGAAAGAGAGAGTCAAGCTTGGGGGCCTCCATTGCACCAAGATCTAGTGTTTTCACTGCTGTACCAGTGATGTCTAGGCTGTAGAGCTGCGGGAACAACCCGCTCAAGAGTAGATTCTTCAGTTTAGCACACCCATTAAAGGAGATCACTTCTAATGCAGAAGATCCATCAATGATGACAGTCTCAAGGTTGTTGCAGCTGCTTCTCACATATAATCCCTTGTAGCCACTATTTCCTGAGAAGTCAAGAAGCTCCATCTTGTCGTTCGCTGAGGCTGAGAACCAGACTCCATTGGCACGAGACTTTGTTACTCGAAGCTTGCGAACGTTGCGTCGCTCTTGAACTGAGCCCATATCTTGAGTATCTTGTCCCATGACATTTAGTTCCCTGAGTTGAGTCATGAAATCCATTATCTTTGTTGTCAACAATGTAGAGCTTGAGTAGCGCACATCTAGCACCCATAGCCTTTGGAAGAACTGGCGCGAGTCCTCCAGCTGGTTCCCTACTCTGTTTCTGCTGCTCTCATCATCTCGACAGTGGTCAAGCCAGAGAAACCTAAGGCTGTGGCAGCAGATGAACAGAGGCGATTGCAAGCTGAATGCACACGCTGATAGCTTGAGCACACAAAGCTTGTCATACTGCTGGAACATGGCTTTAGGAATGTGGCCGTGCTGATCCGGCGGGATCAGCATGGACCCGTATGATGGTGAAGTCCAGCTTGCTATGCGCCCGTGCAGGCGTCTTGCCACCAGAGATGGCGAAGGCAGACGTTGGTGGTAGTCCGCATCTAGCTGCATCTCACGCTCCATAGCATCACAAGATAGCCACAGTGTATCATCAGCACCAGCATCTTCATCTCCCTGCTGCAGCTGTATGACGCCATCACATCTCCAGTAGTTGCAGCCATGTGTGGCCAAGTCATATTGACCACCCATGCCACAGAGCCTCATCGTGTACACGAAGGAATTGGCTGCTGCTGCAGTCCAGTCGATGCCGCCAATACTGGTAATGCCTCTTGCAACTTCTCCAGCTTCATGGCGTAAAATGCTGGAGAAGTTATCCTCGCTAAGATTACTGGAGGATGCCAAGAGAAGAACATCTGTCTTTCTTGTGCTCTCCAGGGCCCTGTCGGCTTCTGTCTTAGGGTAGAGCCGAAATCCCCCTTGGAAGGACCACAGCAACTTGTTCCATGAGTATCCGGACAGAGGGAAGCCGAAGCTTTCAAGATCGATCTCCTCACAGCTCCCGTTATTGAAGATCACCAAGAACCTTCGACTTAGCTGCTTCTGTACATGTTGATATATCTCCCTTGCAACCTTGGGTATCTCCAGGCGGGAGCCCTGGCCCACGCCATTGTAATCGTCCTCATCTTGTGCATCGAACATCTGCATCACATGATGGGGAAGCTGAAGCTGCTTTGAGAGAGCCCTTTGCGTTGCTCTCCTACTCTCCCATTTGGAGCAGTTAATGTGGATGATATGGGAGAACTCCCCATCAGTGGTGAGGCGTCTGCCTACTTCCCAAAGGACGGCTGACGCACCCAGCCCATCCCAGCCGTCAAAGTAGATGACATTGTGCCTGCTGCTAGTAGCAGTACGTACCGGCAGCATCGTCGTCCTCCGTTAGTTCATGAAGGATTCGTCGGACAGCATCATCGATTGTGTCCGCTTTGATAATCTGGCAAGAAAAATGCAGCATGCATCACTACTACGTAAAAATGTTTTAAGGGGCGGGCTAACCGGGTATCTAGCGCGCGTCGGGCGCATGCCCCCTTAAGTAACGGTTACAAATAGCCATTTGCGAGAGCAGATTAATAATCCACATTTAAAAAGATTTTTAGGGGTGCTGATGGTATTTTCAGGGGCGGACCTACCCTTGGAAATTAATTTAAACAAATAAAAAAAGAAAAAGAAAAAATTAAAAAGGAAAATTAAAAGAGCCACTGCCGCCGGCTAGCTGCGCCGCCCGCGCTGGCCCGCCGCGCCCGCGAGCAGTGCTGTCATCGCTCGCCTCGCAGCTCTCGAGCCGCCCAGCTCGCCGCCGCTCAAGCCGTCCAGGCCACCTTTGCCTAGCCCACCACGCCGACCGCTGCCTAAGCCGCCCAGGCCGCCACCGTTCGCCGCCCGGCCGACACACCCCCGGTCGTGCTGCTCCCGCTGCCGCACGCCCGACCGCGCCGCTCCCGTCACCGCAGCCACAGCTCAGAGAGAGAGAGGAGCATTAAGCAGCTGAGAGAGAGATAAGGTTAGGGAAGAGAGAGGGGGAAAGATAAGGAGGAGGTGAGAGAGGAGATGGGTCACCACGTTCAGCCAATATGAGGCCACAATTTTGAAGGCATTGATTGATGACGTGGGGAGGTGTGTTTCTTTAATGGACTTTCTATGCATTTTTGAAACCCTAAACGGTCTCAAATGAAAATGTTGTAAACTACAAAGTTTTATATCTCGTCGAGATCTATAACTTTAATATAAAACTTATTTACATCCGAGGTCATCTGAAAGTTTTAAAATTTCAAATTTTCAAATGAGATAAATTATAGTGATTGTTTGGACAACTAAACAGTTTTAAATTAAAAAGTTGTCAACAACAAAATTTTAGATCTCGTCAAGCTCTACAACTTCGATATAGAGCTTATCGTAGTTCGGAGTTTCAAACTAAGCTTTCCAACAAGTACATCACTAAATCAGAGTTTGTAGTTGAGAGTTATGACCAACATACAAAGTGTTGAAATGTGGTGATTGGATTAATGACCAAAAGTTGATCAAAATTTGATCAAATGGTCTAGGTGTTTTTGGCAACCTTGTGGACAATTTCATAAGCTTTACAATAAGTACAAGCTCACTAAAATTGGAGTTCGGAGTTGAGAGTTATGACCAAAATACGGAGATAAGTTTACTAGCCACCTTTTTATCCGATCCTTTCAACACACAGACGAGAGGATCATCCGGTACATACAAAAATGCACTAAAAGAAGGCGACTGTTTTATCCTCCCCCCACAGAAAGGATGATCGGATCATCCTGTGCATACAAAAATAGAGCGACCATTTTATCCTCTTATCCTCTTATGCATTGTGTTTGTTAGGGCCTTATAATGCATTTTTAGATAGCTAAATGAGCTCAAATGAAAAGTGTCCAACTGCAAAATTTTAGATCTTGCTAAGTACTACTACTTTGGTATAAAACTTTTTTTTATATGAGATCATATAAAAAAGTTTCTATTCAAAAATGCATCCACTAACTCTTTCACATATAATCACACATATACTCCGACATTCACATATACTCAAATGCAAAAATTATCAACAGCAAAATTTCTTATCTCATCGAGCTGTATAACTTTGGTATAAACCTTATATTTATCTGAGACGACATGAAAAAATTTGTATTAAAAAAATATATCTCTTACACAAGTTCAAATAACACTTCGGGCATAACTGAAATATTCTAACCACATTTTCTATATGTGATATACATTAATACAAGTTAAGTGTACAAGTTTAAAATATTTTGAATATGTTTTGCTAATTTTTCTAATTAAAATAACACTACTTTTCAAAACTAGAGAGTTTATAATGATATTTTGGACTATTAAACCATCTCAAATGAAAATCTTGTAAATTACAAAATTTTAGGTATTGTCGAGATCTATAATTTTCATATAAACTTCATTTTCATCCAGATCATATTTAATTAATATGTATTTTTTCTTTCTCGTGGGCCATCTACAGCGGCCCACAAAGCCCAACAAAGCTATGTGGCCTACTTCTCCAATCCGATTTGGACCGGCCCAAAAACTCAGCTAACCCATAACACTGTATATTTTAAGATTAGAGAGGTTATAATAATATTTTGACGAACTAAACAATCTCAAATGAAAATGTATCAACTACAAAGTTCTAGGTCTCGACAAGCTCTACAATTTTTGTATAAAATTTATCTTCATCCGAGATCGTATAAAAACTTATGAATTTATTTGCGTAGAACTATTTTCAGGAGCGGACCATGGTGTCACCCGCCTGAAAATCATTTTCAGGGGCGGGTTATGGCATGACCCGCCCTGAAAATGGTGGGATTTACAGGAGCAGGTGGTCCCATAATCCGACCTTGAAAATGATTTTCAGGTGTGGGTTATGGCATTACCTGCCCCTGGAAATCGATCTCTAAATGCGGTGGTACTTATTTACAATAGGTCGGCACACCTTTTAACCCACCCGTGAAAAAAATGGCTTGGCTCTTACAATTGTTTTGATGTAGTATCATATCATCACTTGTTTCTGTACATTTGATGCACAGGCGTACAGATGGAGAACAAGAGGAAAAAAGAACAACCCACTATATAAACAGTTGCAAAGTAGTAATAGTATGTGTACTGACAAAAATAGAGGATGTTTGGTAGCTGGTTTATTACCTCAGTACGCATGATAGATTGGACGATTGGATTAACCAGGGCCGGTTGCCTCAGCTGCGACAATCTCTGTGGCGTAGGTAGCAACTCTATATCTTCATAAATAACACTTCAACATCCGTTTCGACTACTGGAACGGACCAGTTTCTTCTGTAGAGAATCTAACCCATATGGCTTGGTCGTCTCTTAGGCTGATCTGTCCATCACACAAGAGCACGCACAATTACATACAGGGTGCGCTGCATGCATCATACATATAGTTTTTGTGCATGCATGCATGCTACGTTGACATATATATGCATTACACATTGAATTATATCTTCTATATTTATTAATTATATATGCAAGAGAAGAGAGTAGAAATAAGTTGCATACCTCAATTAAGTCGAACCGACACCGGAAATAGGATATGACGACAGAAGCCAAGTAGATTGAACCAATAAGGAACGATGAACAGGACAATGGACTGAGAAATGCTCAGAGAGAATGTAGCTAGTGCATTGCTTTTGTGTCTGTGTGGTCATAAAGGTAAAGGTTAAAGATTTAAGCAGTGAAGCACAAGGCTGTCGGGTCTTTGATTAAAGATTTAAGTAGAAGCACAAGTCTGTCGGGTCTTTAATTTCTTGTCCACCTGATTCGATTCTCCTGCCTGGCTGGTAATTTGGACAGCTTTCCAAGAGGATCCGAGGTTCAGTTGAAGCATGCGCTAAATTCCTTAAAAAACCCTTAGTCTGTCTCGTTTTCACCCTAACTTTCATACTGGTAATGAAAAGACTATTCTTTCCCAAACACGGCATAGGTGGGTTGTGATATTTATTTACTAGCGTGACATTTGGTAAGCTTTACCTTTTTATTTTTATTTTTGCCTCACCTGACATGCGTGTTATGATATATATGAAGCTATGTCCTATTGTTAAGATGCACATTGAATAATCACCACGAGTGGATAAGGAAGGGGGCATTTGCGTGAGCGATACGCATGAGAACGAACACGATTTTGCCACGAGCGTGCGTGAGGACATTTTTTATTTTATTATTTTTAAATTAATTTATCTGAGTTTTTATGTTACTGTTATTTTTAATTGACTTATCACACTAAAATTCAATGGTTCAGATCGTTTTGAACTCTTATCTCTTAGGAGGCAACTGGAGTATTTAAGTAAAGCCCAAATATATATAATAACATCGTAGTAACCATGCGAAGTTTCATGACCTTGACTATAATTAACTTCCAACTATTTGTATTATTTGTCACATGCACATACTTATAGCATTATACAATCATTGGGCATGTTCTGATTTTTTCCTCGTTGTACCGTAATTTTGCAATATATTATTACATTTTTAAAAAAAGAGGTGAACCATCTTATACCATGTGAATTTATAATCTCATAGAAAAACACATGGCATATCAAAAACGATATTTCCTCTGGTATTTTTAAAGCTGTTATATGGTTATATCATATTGTGTGAATGGAACCCACCAAAACATATTGATTTGATCTTTGTCTGCCTTCTATGTTTATCCATATTTAACATACGAAGTTTGAGCAGAAGGAAAAAAAAATGCCATTCTGAAGTAAACTCATTTGCACAAGTATTTTAAATTGATTCACCATCCCACCACTCGCCAGATTTATTGATATATACGGCAGCTGATCTCAGGAAAGCGGTGTGTCCTAATAAGGCTATTTAATTGATTATAATCCACAAATCACAACCTTTATTTAATTTTGCTTCTCCCCCACGAAGTAAATAAGTGGAAAAATAAATATTGCAGTTGCATTGTTTACATAGATGTTTAGCCTTCTCGTCATCACTCCATTTCTTGCCCACAGGATTGTCACTGTTATTTGTGTGGGAGGTCCTCTGTCTCTAACTCTGGCTACTTTTGTGGATGGTGTTTTGGGACCAAGAGAAAGAGATGACCTTAGTGCCTAGACAGGATAAAATGTTATGTATTATACTGCACCACATAATTACGGTAGTCCTAGTGTCCTACATATTCAAGTTTTGTCATTTACATTCCAGATTTTTATACAACATATATTCAAGATCCTTGAGTATTGATTGCGCAAACAAAAAACATTCCTGTTGAATACAAAACCACAAAGTTCATTACCTGTAAATATGACCGTTCACTGCCGATAAGGTTGGTTTATTATTTATAAATGAGACAAGTAATATAAAACAATCAATATCCACGTACAAAATAACAATAATCAATCCACACACCACTGACAAATCACACGCCACATCATGCGCTCACCGCTGCGTACGAGGCAGGCAAGCTAGAGCATAATAACAGGGAAATTTAGCTGCTCTCTCCTTTTATTTAGTTTCTTGACGTCACACTGCAGTAAATATAATACTAGATCCGTGTCTTGGATGGATGGACGACTCGGCACAACCAAACACCCAAGCAGAGCATATGTATCAAACCAAGGAATTACCTGCAGGAAAGCAAAAGGACGAAAGAGAATAAATGTAATTTGATTATCTGTCAGACCGATGGTATGCTCAACCACAATGCAAAACAACAATACAATAGCAATGTTACTAGCTACCGTTGCATCCCTGGAATCTATATAGAGCTACGTAAATTTTCGGTCAAAACCTGTAGTTTAAATCATGAAATATATGCACCTTATGCATCTGTAGCATCACACAAATGAGAATGAAACCGGAATGGGTGAATACGGACCAACAAATAAAAAGTGCCTAAATAGTGGCGCAGCTACGTTGTCCAACTTGATCCATTGGATGATGTAAATACATGAAGATATATAGTATCATAGCAAGAGAGGTGGATCACCTGAGGACGGAGCCCCTGAGCAGGGTTTTCTTGTAGTGTCGCGAGTGGGTCGGCTTGTACAGCTGGCGGTTGGGGTCCACAAATGGGCCCCACTCCAGCCGGTCCCACCATTCCTTCTCGCAGTCGCACTCCACCATGTTCTTGCCGCCAACATACGGCAGTGTCTTGAGGTTCCAGCAGCCCCTGATCTTGATGATCACGAGATTGGGCGCGTGAATGCTGCTGCCAATATCACAGATGCTCTGCAGCTTGGGGAGCTCGTGCAGGTGGATGTGTTTCAGATTGGGAAACTGCCTCCAATTTGCCGACCCTTTAAAGACCATACTAAGATCACCACACCACATGATCTCCAGGGTCTCCAAACTTTCCAAGCCCGCCATCTCGGCCAAGTGGGTAACATATATCAGCCTAGGGCAGTAGTCGAGGTGCAGCAGTGTGAGGCCCATAAATGCGGTATCCCAGCGCCCTGCTGAGACGCTCCAGCTCCAGATGTAGCGTGTGTTGAGGAGATGTGATGCCCAGATGGTCCTTAACTTCTTAAACATATCCGTGTCGCTGTTGTGCCCGCCCGGTCCTGCACCATTTCGGGAGCTGATGACACATTCCAAATTGGGGCACCGCTCGATTCGGCACCACTCCAGCTGACTCCATGTCGTTGAAACTAATGGATCTGCGAGGATACTATTGATGAACAAACTATCGTGCACGTGCAGGATCTTAGCACTGTCACATATAAATCCTGGCATTGTAATAGTTGCACCTTGTAATCCGGCCCTCATCTGGTCTTCTATATGCATGTAGCAGCCTTGGGATGGCACGCATGGAGGAGGAGGACATATGCAACACTTGATCAACGGAGCATCACCATCGCCTTCGTCTTGGTATAATGCATTTAGGGCGGCAGAGATATCTGCGTATATGGCATTGTCTTTAAGCATCTGTTGCTGTAGGTTTACTTGCACTTGCTGCCTGCTGCCGCTCTTGGTTCCATCATCTTTGCTGCCAGCAACAGCAGTAGCAGTAGGAGCAAGAGTAGGGGATGGAATTGTTGAGATGTCCACATGTGCACAGTGGGGACCGAAATAATCTCTGACAGGCACAAGGGACCCAAGAAGCCTTGCATCCCTTACGGAAATATACCAGTTAAATGCAGTGGGTGCTGGTGATCTTCCTGTACCATGATCACCAGCAGTAGTGGCCTCCTTTTGGGTGGTGTCGACGCGTAGCTTACCCAAGTATCTTTTCCTCTTGTCTTCTGGGGGCCATAGGATTGCACAAAGCTTCCCACTGTCAAGTAGAATGAGCTCATCAAGGACTGGAGCTGTCACCGTGCTGAGGTCTAGTGTTTTCACTGCTGAACCAGTGATGTCTAGGCTGCGGAGGCTAGGGAATGGCCCGCTAAAGAATAGATTATTCAGCTTCACACATCCCGTCAAGGAGATCCTAAGCAAACAATCGGATCCATCAATAATGACAGTCTCAAGGCTGCTACAGCTGCTTCCAACAGATAACTGAGACAGCCTCTTCGTGGGGGAAGAATAATTTCCTGAGAATTCAAGAAGCTCCAATTTGCCCATCCCTGAGAACAAGTCTTCCGGGTCTGTGCAGCAAACGGGACTAGACTTTGTTACTCGGAACCTGCGGATGTTGTGCAGCCGCCCCTGCAAAGGGTCCATGTCCAGCCAATATTCTTCCATCACATTTAGTTCCCTGAGTTGAGTCATGAAATCAATCATCTTTGCAGACAAGAAGGCGGATTTTGAGCGGCGCACGTCCAGCACCCACAGCCTTTGGAAGCACTGGCGGATGTCCTCCTCCTCCTTCCCTACCACATAATCTGTGCTCCCTAAAGGTCGGCAGTGGTCAACCCAGAGAAACCTAAGGTTGTGACAGCAAAGGAATGGAGGTGATTTCAAGCTGAACATGCACTCTGATAGCTTGAGCACACAAAGTTTATCGAAATGTTGGAACATGCCTTTAGGAATGTGTCCGATTGTACTGGGGATAAGCATGAACCCGTAGGTTGGTGAAGTCCAGTATGCCCTGCGCTCAGACAAACCCCTTGCCATCAGAGATGGCACATATGGATTTTGGAAGCAGTCCTCATCCATTCTCATCTCGCACTGCAGAGCATCACATGATAGCCAGAGTCTATCAGCACCCTCATCAGTGCCAACATCACCTCCCAGATTTAGCTCTATAGTGCCATCACATTTCCAGTAGTTGCAGCCATGGGTTGCCAAGTCATAGTCGACCAAGCGACTGCCCATGTCATGAAGCTTCACCGTGTGCAAGAAGCAATTGGTAGCTGCCGCAGACCAGTCCACACCGCCAATATTGATCTCACTTGCAACCTCTGCAGCCTCCTGGTCCAAAAGGTGGGACAAGTTGTTGTGTGATGAGACCGCCGAGAGGACGACATCTGTTGTCGTCCCCGTGCTCTTCAGGGCACTGTCAACCTTCGTCCTTGGGTAGAGACGGAATCTCCCTTGGAATGACCATAGCACCTTGTTCCCTAAGTACCCGGACAGTGGGAAGCCCAAGCTGTCAAGATCGATCTCCTCGCTGCTTCCATTTAGGAAAATCACTAAAAATCTGCGGCTCAGCTTCTGTATGTGTTGACATATGGCTCCAGCGACCTGCGGTATCTCGGCCCGGGAGCCCCTGTCCACGCCATGGTAATCGTCCTCCTCATCTTGTGCGTCGAACATGGCCATCACCGGAGCTGGGAGCTTAAGCTGCTTCGCGAGAGCCCTCTGTGTCGCTCTCCTACTCTCCCACTTTGAGCAGTTGATGTGGAAGACCTGGGAGAACTCCGGACTGGCAGCGGCAGCCGGTGCGGTGAGGCGCCGGCCCACGGCTCGGAGGACGGCGGATGCACCCAGCCCGTCCCAGCCGTCGAAGTAGATGACATTGTGCCTACCGCTGCTGGTGGTGCTTCTAGCAGTACCAGCAGTGTCATCCTCCTTCAGTTCTTCTAGGATTCGATCGACAGCTCCGTCGATGGTATCCTCCTTGATAACCTGCATGCATTGCACTCATGTGTTAGTTCCCGGTTGCAAACAATCCTTTTTTTTCTGTACCGTACTCAAATTGACCAAGATGATCCACAAGGTGGGAAAAGAAGTAGAAGCCATATGGTACTCTATATTATCAAGATTGTACTGATGATTAAGTTGAAAAACTAACTAGCGAATAGAGCATATGCTTAGTATCTACTTGCTCTGTTCCAAATTATAGGTCGTTTTAGCTTTTCTAGGTTCATAGATTTTGCTATGAATCTAGACATAGTGTTTATCTAGGCGCATAACAAAGATGATGAACCTAGCTAGAAAAGCCAAAACGACATATAATTTAGAACGGAGGTAGTAGCTGATTTACCTCAGTACGCATGATGGGTTTGATTTGATTGGATTGGATTAACCTTGGCCTGCCAGCTCGTCTCAGGCGATGTCTTCAGAAATAACACTGCAACATTATCCATTTCAACTACTGGAACGGACCCATGGCTTGGAAGTCTCTCAGGCTGGTCTGGACAGCACACACGAGAACATGCATGAAGAAATAATCACTATTTATACATTATCAGGGTATAAGGACTGCACACTGAATTGTCAAATATATCTGCACAATGGAAGCTAGCTAGGCATCAAATAAGTTACGTTGCATATATACCTCATCAATGAAGTTGATCAGATCCCTGGTAATAGGATATGGTGACAGAAGCTAATTCACCCGAGCAAATTACAATTGATGAACAGGATGACAGACCGAGAGATGGTTCAGAGAGAATGTATCCACATCGAAGCAAAGGGGCCGGCCCGTGCAAAGAGATGGACTTTGGCTTTGGGCAGATGTGCATCCACAGTATACTAGTACGTTGCTTTTGTCGCTGTGGTCTACATCAGAATGGTTCTTTGCTTGTAGGCTAACTAGGTAGTCACTGCATGGATCAAATTTGTTGTAAAAAGACTAAACATTTAAGCTATGAAGCACAATGTTGTCGTGCCTTTAGTTTGACAGCTGCCTGATTCGGTTCTCCTGCCAGGCTAATGGGATACCTTTTATGCCTAGAGTGTGCATGAACCCAAGTGATACAGAGGATCCGAGGCTCATTCGAAGCATGCGTTAAAAAATAAAATCGCACCTGTAATTAATTATCAAAGCGAGAGTTTTTATGACTATTTTGGCTAATCAGTACTCTCTCCGTTCTGAAATATAAAATACCCAATCATTCAAAATTTATGCTCCAATTTAAGTATCCCATTGTTAGGATTGATCTACCTCCAGTGGGCCCAACGTAACGGCCCACTGGGTCTAGGTCTAGCGCCCTGATCGGGGGCGCACCAACCCTAATGGTTGGCGGGCCCCTGTTGCACTATGCCATATAAAGAGCTGGGGCCCGGACGGCTCAAGGCACGAGGTTCACCTGAGCCGCCACCCCCCACCGACACACCCACCGATCTGGGAGGCGCAGGAGTGACGGGAAGCTCCGTCAACACCGGCGCCCCGACGACCCCGGCGAGAGGCACCTGCACTGCGCGTCGCTACCTAGTGCAGACTTCACCATGCGAACGTGATGTCGGGCTCGAGCTCCTCCGCCGCCGCTGCCACGCCCCGCGGCGAAGGTACGACCCCGCTCTCCCCTCCTCTCTCTACCCCTAGTAGTAGTCCGTGCATGTGCATCCTAGAACTTCTATGTCTCTCTGTGAAACTCAAAGATCCTGGCTATTTGTGCATCTAGTGATCCTAGGGGTCTAACATTGGTATCATACGCCTACTAGAAGTAGAAATAGATCGGGAAAATCAAAGAAAATTGAAAAAGCAAAAGACCCAAAACCCTAACCCTAACCCTAACCCTAGATCTAGATCTAGGGTAAAAGGAAAAGCAAAAGGAGAAGGGGAAGAGGCTGCTCGGTCTTACCTACCTCACCGCCGCCAGACAGACCCGAGCCGTCGCCACGAAACTTCATCGCGCGCGTGCGGGCTCGGGCCAAGGACGACACCACGGCACTCCTCGACGGCGGCGCGCTCTCCCGCAAGGGGAACGCGCTCGCCGGCGAGGGGCGCCACGGCGGCGCCGCCGTCTTCTTCAACTCCGGCCTCGGGCCGGCCTTCCAGATCTCGCTGTGGGGGGAGCAAGGAGGGGAAAGGGGGAGGAGTAGAGGAAAGAAAGAAGGGGGAGGGGAAGCCGCGGCCATGCACCGGCTGCACCTCTCCTCACCGCCGCCGGCAGCGCCGCGCCAGCTGCCGGGCGCGGGAGAGAAGGCGCCGCCGGCGCCGCCGCCTGCGGGCGCGGGTCGAGCGGGGCGGGGGGAAAGAATGGAAAGTTAGGGTTTTCCCCCGCCGGTTTCGCCTTTTATACAGGCGGGTTTTACGCTGGGCGATGCTCGGCCGTCGATCTCAGATCAGACGGCCGGCGCGCGTCGGCTGCTTGCGTGGGCCAAGACCGGCCCAAGAGGGCAGCGGCGCTGGGCCGCCTCGGCAGCCCAGCCGTTGGCTGCCGGGCCGCAGGCCCAGGCGCGCGCGCCGACCAGGCCGTGGGCCGGTTTTTGATGATGGGCCAAAAATGCAAACCGTGAATAGTGTCATTTTTCATTTATTCAAATGTTTTTCAGGGGTATATTTCAATGTATTTCGATAGTTTTTGTACATTTTGTATTCTTATGCATTTTGAACCAACGAGATAAATGTATAGAAGTACAAAATTGAAAGTTTATGCCCCTGAAAAGTAAAGTATTATGAATTTTATTCATGTTTCCGCTGCAAAGTTTTGTATGTTGTTCTTTTAAATTTAATTTGAACCAACGGGATAATTAAATTTGAAAGAATGATTAAAGTTTATTTTGCACGAATTATGATATGATTATTTTCTGACCAACGTTGTTAATAATTATGTCATGATTTAAAGGATATGTGCTTTTATTTCTATTTCTGCCCAACGTTGATATAGATTTAAATTGCATAAACAGTTGTATGTATTATTTTTAACCAACGTTTAATTAATGCATGCAATTGTTATTTTTCTCACCTTTAATTGTGGTTTTCAGAATATTTCAACTTATTGGCTAGTCTCAAAGAGATTCCGGTTCTCATGGGAGACAACTATGCAGAATGGAGGGAAAATATTGATTCTGCCTTCATCTGGAATGACATTAAGTGGGTGACCACCACACCACAGCCAGAAAAGCCACTGAAAACCCTGAGAGCTGAAAATGAGACTGATGCAGATTGGCAGCAAAAGCAGAGGGATTATGCCCTCCTTGAGAAGGCTTACACCCTCTCAAACAGACAGTGGCTCATTGCAAATAACAAGTGCATGGCCTTGATAAAGAACACAATTGAGCCGGTTTTCTTGGGCTCGATTGAAGAGAGTGTCTCCACTGTAGAGTACCTTGATAACATAAAGAGCCACTTCACTATGTGTCTTCACTGCCACAAGGAGGGACACTAGAAGTATAACTGTCCAGATTGGCTCAAGTATGTGATGGTTTTTAAAGGTGAGAATGTAAATGTAATTTCATATGTAAATGAATCCTTGTATACACAGTTTTTTAAATCTATTTGGTGGATTGACTCTGGTGCAACTGTTAATGTTGCAAACTCTTTACAGGGATTCCATATGAAAAGGACTATGCTAAGAAGCGCAAGATGCGTTGAGGTAGCGAAAGGAGTGCAAGCGAAGGTGGAAGCTGTCGGCGACGTCTCCCTTGACTTAGTTGATAGTTTTCATTTTTTGATTAAAGATAAACTTTATGTTCCTTCCCTTTAAAGAAACTTTATTTGTTTTCTTGTTTGGACAAAGATGGATTTTATTGTCTTTTGGTGATGGCAAGTGTGCCATTTGGTTGAATAATGATTGTGTTCGTGTTGCATACCTTCACGATGAGCATTCTTTGTTATCCATACGTGATAAAGTGCATTCTGTGTGTAACGTGAATGTTGATGTATCCTTGTCAGACAAAGCGACAAAGAAATGAAAGAGAACTCAAGCTGGATCGTCGAAATTATGGCACTGTCGTTTAGGCCATATTTCGAGGGGGAGAATAGACAGACTAGTAAAGAATGAAATTCTACCTCCGCTAGAGTTCTCAGACTTAGAACAATGCGTAGATTGCATTAAAGGAAAATTTGTAAAACAAATTAAAAAAAAGGAGCCAAACGAAGCGCGGGAAATTTTAGAGAAAATCCACAATGATATTTGTGGACCTTTTCCTGTAAAAAGTGTGGATAGTTATGACTCATTTATAACATTCACTGAACATCACTCCCGGTTTTGGCTACATTTATCCAATTAAAGAAAGATTGGAAGCGTTGCATAAATTTAAAATATTCAAAGTAGAAGTTGAGAACCAACTAGAGAAAAGAATTAAAATAGTGAGAAGCGACCGTGGAATGGAGTGCTACGGTCGCCATACCCCATATGGCCAAGTGCCTGGACCTTTTTGCAAGGTTCTTACAGGAAAATGGAATAAGAGCCCAATATTCTACACCGGGTGAGCCTCAGCAAAATGGAGTAGCTGAAAGACGTAACCGTACCTTAATGGATATGGTGCGGAGCATGATGAGTTACTCCACCTTACCAATGGGATTATGGATGGGGCATTAAAAACCGCCATTCATATTTGAAATAGAGTGCCTAGTAAGTTGGTGCCTAAAACACCGTATGAACTATGGACAGGAAGAATACCTTCCCCGAATCACCTGAGGGTATGGGGGAGCCCTGCTGAAGCTAAAGTATTTAACCCAAAAATTGGGAAGTTAGATCCAAAGACAGTGAGCTGCCATTTCGTTGGCTATCCTGAAAAGTCAAAAGGTTTTCGTTTCTACTGTCCTAACGGATATACAAAGTTTGTAGAAACGAGACATACTGTTTTTCTAGAGGATGACATGATGAGGGGAGAGCATGGTTACTCGAAAGATTGATCTTGAAGAGAAGCGGGTATATGTACCTACTCCAATGGTTCAAGAACCTTACTTTGAGTTACCTATTGTAGCTGCACCGACAGCACCTGCGGTTGTGATTCCACCGATAGCTCCTGTAGTTGAGGTGCCAGCGCCTACTGTGATTCCTCCCATGGCAACCGTGAGTGAAAATCTGGAACCTGTCCTTCAGGAACCGATAGAAATAGTGATACAAAATGTGCCAGAAATAGTGGTACAGAATGCGCCAGAAATAGTAGTACAAAACGTGCTAGAGATTTAAGCACAAAATGTACCACAGCAAGAGGGCCTGAGAAGGTCTCAAAGAGCCAGGAGACCTGCAATCTCCGAGGACATCTTTGAACTAAATAATTTAATAGAAGTTCATATGGAGGGTGATCCCATGACATATGAAGAAGCCATGAGTAGTCCTCACTCATCGGAATGGCAAAAGGCCATGGAAGAAGAGATGAGGTCAATGAGTTCCAACAATGTTTGGGAACTGGAGAAAATTCCTAAAGAAGCCAAAACAGTAGGCTGTAAATGGGTCTACAAAACAAAATATGACTCCAGAGGGAACATAGAAAAGTACAAAGCAAGACTTGTGGCAAAAGGTTTCACGCAAAGAGAAAGGATAGATTACAAAGAGACTTTTTCTCCGGTCTCTTGTAAAGATTCCTTCAGAATTGTGATGGCGTTAGTGGAACATTATAACCTGAAATTACATCAGATGGATGTAAAGACGGCATTTCTCAATGGAGAATTAGAAGAAAGAGTTTACATGAAACAACCTAAGGGTTTTATCATGGAAGACAAAGAAGATAAGGGGTGCCGTCTAAAGAAATCCATTTACGGATTAAAGCAAGCATCTAGACAGTGGTATTTAAAGTTTGACAGCGTCATAAAGAAATTTGGGTTTATAGTGAACGTAGAGGACAACTGCGTTTACGCGAAATTTAAGAAAGAGAAATTTATTTTCCTAATCTTGTAAGTGGATGACATTTTGCTTGCTAGCAGTGATGTCAGTCTGCTACTGGAAACAAATAAATTTTTGTCCACAAATTTTGATATGAAAGATCTTGGTGAAGCATCATATGTTTTAGGCATAGAAATTCACCGAGATAGAAGGAATGGGGTATTAGGATTATCGCAAAAGGCATATTTAGAAAAAGTTCTAAAGAAATTCAATATGCATGTGAGCAAAGCCACACCTGCACCTATAGTTAAGGGCGACAAATATGGGAGGTTTCAGTGTACCAGAAACCAATACGAGCTCGATCAAATGAAAGCGGTTCCATATGCTTCGGCTATTGGAAGCCTACAGTATGCGCAAGTATGCACTCGCCCTGACTTATCTTTTGTCACCGGGGTACTTGGTAGATACCAAGATAATCCAGGCATGGAGCACTGGAAAATGGTAAAGAAAGCTTTGCGTTACGCGCAAGGCACAACAGGTCTCATGCTTACATGTACAAGATCTGACTCCTTAGAGATAAAGGGGTATGCAGATGCAGATTTTGCGGGAGATATAGATGACAGAAAATCCACCACGGGTTATGTGTTCACTCTCGCAGGAGGAGTTGTCTCATGGAGAAGCTCCAAACAAAGTATCACTGCATCATCTACGATGTATGCAGAATTTATAGCGTGCAATGAGGCCTTGGGGCAGGCATTGTGGTTTAAGAAATTTGTACCCGGTCTAAGAGTGGTTGATAGTATTCAAAAACCACTAAAGATGTACTGCGACAATCAAGCAGCAATATTCTATGCTCACAACAACAAGTCTAGTAATGCTTCCAAACCAATTGAGGTAAAGTATTATGTTGTGAAAGATAGAATCCAGGATCGCACTATAAGTCTTGAGCATATAGGGACAAAGAATATGCTTGCGGATCCGCTAACGAAAGGCTTACCACCCAATGTGTTCAAGGAACACTTAGCCGGCATGGGGTTAAGGGAAAGCCTATGATTCCTGGATTACAAATGGCCCGAAAAGAAGAAAGTTTTGTTGTTTCAAAAGCAGAGGGATGAGTTGTGGCTAACTGATTCTATCGGTAATTACCGTGACGATGAAGCATGCTCTGCGCGTCCACCTGTGATGAGACAAAGTACTTTGAAAAGAGTCCTTTCATTGTACAAAAGTTAAGAGTGAGATCAAGGAGGAGAATGTTAGGATTGATCTCCCTCCAGTGGGCCCAACGGCCCACTGGGCCTAGGTCTAGCGCCCTGATCGGGGGCGCACCAACCCTAATGGTTGACGGGCCCCTGTTGCACTGCGCCATATAAAGAGGTGGGGGCTGGATGGCTCAAGGCACGAGGTTCACCTGAGCCGCCACCCCCCACTGACACACCCACCGATCTGGGAGGCGCAGGAGTGACGGGAAGCTCCGTCAACACCGGCGCCCCGACGACCCCGGCGAGAGGCACCTGCACTGCGCGTCGCTGCCTAGTGCAGACTTCACCACGCGAACGTGATGTCAGGCTCGAGCTCCTCCGCCGCCGCTGCCGCGCCCCGCGGCTAAGGTACGACCCCACTCTCCCCTCCTCTCTCTACCCCTAGTAGTAGTCCGTGCATGTGCATCCTAGAACTTCTATGTCTCTCTGTGAAACTCAAAGATCCCGGCTATTTGTGCATCTAGTGATCCTAGGGGTCTAACATTGGTATCATACGCCTACTAGAAGTAGAAATAGATCGGGAAAATCAAAGAAAATTGAAAAAGCAAAAGACCCAAAACCCTAATCCTAGATCTAAATCTAGGGTAAAAGGAAAAGCAAAAGGAGAAGGGGAAGAGGCCGCTCGGCCTTACCTACCTCACCGCCGGCGTCCATTGCCGCCGGACAGACCCGAGGCGTCGCCGCGGAAGTTCACCGCGCGCGTGCGGGCTCGGGCCAAGGACACCACCACAGCACTCCTCGACGGCGGCGCGCTCTCCCGCAAGGGGAACGCGCTCGCCGGCGAGGGGCGCCACGGCGGCGCCGCCGTCTTCTTCAACTCCGGCCTCGGGCCGGCCTTCCGGATCTCGCTGTGGGGGGAGCAAGGAGGGGAAAGGGGGAGGAGTAGAGGAAAGAAAGAAGGGTGAGGGGAAGCCGCGGCCATGCACCGGCGGCACCTCTCCTCACCGCCGCCGGCAGCGCCGCGCCGGCTGCCAGGCGCGGGAGAGAAGGCGCCGCCGACGCCGCCGCCTACGGGCGCGGGTCGAGCGGGGCGGGGGGGGGGGGGGGGAAGAATGGAAGGTTAGGGTTTTCCCCCCGTCGGTTTCGCCTTTTATGTGTCCAGTGCCCAGCCTTCGAACTCACGACCTCCTCTCGCGTGAGCCTTTCTTACCATCTCACCTAGACGTCGTTCCTGCACGCATGAGGGAGTTATATTCCTTTTGACCCTTGTTGCCTAAAGCTTAATTCTATTATTTGAGCATCTAAGCGGCTTCAAATCGAAAAACTTTCAATTACAAAATTGTAGATCTCATTAAAACGTACAAATTTCATATAAAAGCTTCTCTCCACCTGAGACCGTATGCAAAAGTTACGAAATTCGGAATGCAACCTGAAATTCAAATTACAAAAACGGGAATAAGGGTGAGAAACAGAACATTGAAGTTTTAGACATCTAAACGACCTCAAATCAAAAAACTTTCAACTATAAAGTTGTAGATCTCCTCGAAACGTACAAATTTTGTATAAAGTTTCTCTCCATCTGTGTCACGCCCTGAAATTCTCCAATTTCAGGACGTGAATTTAAAGAAAAATAAATAAATAATGATTTTCTCTCAATTTTAAAATTTTTCCACCATTTATTTATTTTACAGAGAATTTAGCGTAGAAAGAAAATCAATTGTTTGTTTTCTAAAAATAAATAAGTTGTTCTCTGTGTGTTGCATTCATGCCGATGCATCCTGACCTTTCATGAGTGCAAAAGTTTTAAAATGCGTTTGTTTAACATTCAGGTTCTTCTGAGAACTTTCCAGAATTTTCTAGAATGTGTTCTCATTTTCTCATAACTAAGTCCATTCTCGTCGATGGTTTCCCATCGTAGATGAGCCTCCGTAGCCACCACCTTGTGTCCTGCTCTGCCGCGACGTATGCGACACTCATTCACTGATCAATCATGCTGCCGTACGTCGGACGCCATTGGAGCAAGGCATCGCCATCATGAGTTTCTACCTTGGAGCCGTGACCATCATCCACCAGGGGACCGTGCGTATTCATCGTTGTCCTTTTACCTTCGTCGACCTCTCCTTGCCTGCATCGACTATCAGACTCTAGCCATGAGTTTCCTTTGCCCAGCTTCCGTCCTTATGCTTGGCCATGAATTTTTCCTCACGGAGAGATCAACAGAAGCTGTCGCCATGCAAGGTGCAGCTAACACTCTAATTCCATTGTCAAGTTATTTAATTGCTTAAGCACCCTGATGATGTAATGGATACATCATGCTTGAGTAATAACAATTCTATTTTTCTTTCCCTCATCCGCAGCGTGCAACGTGGTTAATTATTGTTGGCTGCTGATATCTACGTTGCACAAGAGAAGATGGAGACATGGAGTTATTATTGTTGGCAAGTTACGTATGCTACCAAAGCTGGCCTATACTTTAACGATTTCTTTCTCCCTTCCTCCCGCAGCTGGTTCGGCCTGCAGCGCCACACGAGACTTGACCGAGCCCGATGTACCTGCGTGGCCTATAAATAGCAAACTCTAGCCTCTTGGTCTATCTTTTCCATATCCATCTATTGTTGTTCCGCATGTGCCCTAGTCCTTTGCAAGCAGCCGCCGTCTACAACCTCCTCCAGAGATTAGCGCAGCGCCGCTGCCGACCTCGAGCGCGTTCCGATGTGCTGCACCATGAGTCGGTCGCGAGAGATGTCGCCCTCTGCAGAATCACCGCGATGCCAAGAAGCCCGTCCGTAAGGTTTTGCCGTCAATCTCGTCCAAGGCCTAGCGCTGCCCTGCTGCCGATCACCAGCGATCTATTTCGCCGCTTCACGTATGAGTTGATCATGAGAGTTGTCATCGCAGGATCATGCTCGCTCGAAGCCGCCACCGTCCCTGCCCTAGCGCTCCTGCAATTCGCCGCCGAGATCGAGTTGCCGGCAATACCGTCGACCTGTGATCGATCTATCGTTGCAGCACGCTGGCGACACCTGTGCTTTGTCCCGTGCTGTCGAGTTCCAACAGAACCTCGGCCGAGGCCATGCACGTTCATCAATGTCCATCAGTCTCGTATGACAGTCATGCGTGAGTCTTATCTCAAGTCTACTTTCTCTTGCACCCAGTTTAGTTTACAATCATTTAAGTCCAGATGTGTTGTTTGTTGATCTCAGACGAAACACTGGTCATAATCTATTGTATCGCTGCCCAAGGTCCTGTCGATCAGCAACAGGCATCTCTGTCGCCCATCTTCTATCACGAGCTAATTTTTCTCCCCAACGTGAGATCAACAGACCGACCATTACACAAGGTCAGTACACTATGTGAGATCAACACAAGGTCTGTACACTACGTGGCATCATGGCTACGCATGCAGTAACTAGGATTCTTCCATTAGCAAAGTAATTAGGACATATTCTGTACACTTCTCTAATATATTCCACCATGATTAGAAATCCTGAGTTCACTACAATCCTTTGTTCAGCTAATACAATCCTTGATGATCAACACCCTAACTCCAACAACCACTTATTTTCCTTTTCCTTGTTATCATGCTGACATTGCTCTTGTGCAATAAATCCTAATTATCATTTATTCCTTATTTCAGAAATCCTTTTCATATATTATCGTTGCACTAGTCTTGCCAGCTTTATACTACATACTCATATCTTTCTCACTTTAAATCCAATATCAGTGATTCTTGCACTCCTGTGACCGTACCAGCGAGTCATATCCTTTAGAACGTTCTTTTAAAACTTTTTAAAACTTTTCTTTTGATTGGTGTATTGTTCTTAGTTATCTTTGTTTGCTTGCTCTAGAATTTTTGCTTGCTTTGCTTGGATGATTGCTACGAGTAGATGGAACGTGGTTCGAGAGCTTGAAGAGCTGAAGATAATATGAGCAACTATTCTCTGGATTTAAGGCAAGTGTGTCCTTGTGCTTTTGTCCCAATAACTTTACTTAATCACCATTGCATGTGCTTGCATTTAATATTGATGGTCCTATTAAGGAGTGCCTAGTCTTTTATGCTTATTCCTTGTCTGCCTGGGTTTATCTTTGTGTTGGGTAGCATTGCTAGTTGCTATACTTGGGTTATGGTGGTTCTAATGAACATTAATGATAAACACGCTTTGCTTTATGCTATACCTCTGGTTAATACAAGATCATATGATTTAATCGGAACATGGAGAACCACCCGGGAAAACAGTACAACCATAAGACTAATGGGCTCTAGTCTTGGCTGAATAATTAGAAACTCTAGCTTGGGATAGCTTTACCTGATAAGGGCAAGGGGGGACTAAGTCGCGGTCTAGCCCGGTCCTCTTGGGAAGTAGCCTTTGCTAAGGTACGTGCCTATTAGGGAGGGTTAGGAGCGCCAGACACCGGAAACATGCGAGCTAAACCTTGTTGCAGAATCTTTGTAAAGGCCTCGTAGCGTCCCTATGCAGTCACACCTCGGTAGTGTGATACGTGCTTGACCGGCACAGCGTGGTTGGGTTTAAAGTTCTTTTGGACTTTTACGCGACTTATGGTGAAAGTGTACAACCTCTGCAGAGTGTAAAACTGTTATAACAGCCGTGCACACGGTCAAGAGCGGCCTGGACCCTCACATGATAATTGAACTTGAAGATGGACTTAAATCGTGGTTCTCGTTGTGCCTCTGTTTATGTTAATGTGGTTTGGTATATATTTATATCTTAGTAATCAGGTGCTAATAAAAGTTTGACCAACTAAAATTGCTTGTCGCTTTAAACCTCAGCCTCTCCTTGAATTAGCCTTGCATTCATACTTTCCCCACACTTGCTGAGTACGACATGTGCTCACCCTTGCTATAAACAATGTTGCTCAGAAGAAGGAAGCTACTGTGGAGTTCATTGAAGACGTTGCTGAGTGCTAGGCGTATGCAGCCCCCGGTCGTCTGCTTGTGGAGTTAGAGCCTCCGTTTCCAGGATTTGAGCTGTGTAATACTCTGATTCATTTTCTTTTACGTGATACTGTCTCTATTATTCACTTTTTGTTCGCCGTATGTGTGAAACTTGATCCTGGCACACATACGGTGTGGACTCGGTTTTGTTTTTCAGAACCGGGTGTGACAATCTGAGATCATATGCAAAAGTTACAAAATTCAGAATGCAACCTAAAATTTAAATTACAAGAGCGGGAACGAGAACGAGAACTGTTTTGGGCACCTAAATGACTTCAAATCGAAATACTTTCAACTACGAAGTCGTAGATCTCGTCGAAACGTATAAATTTCATATAAAGCTTCTCTCCATCCAAGATTTATGCAAAAGTTAGGAATTTTTGAAGCGGAACAATTCGTTCTGACTAGTTATTGGAAGTGGCGCGAATTGAGCCGGTTAGAATAACTAGTTATTAGAAGTGGGACGAATAGAGCCGGTTAGAATAACTAGTTATTGGAAGCGTCACGAATTGAGCCGGTTAGAATGACTATTCTAAGCGGCTGCCGGTTAGAATGAGAGCTTTATTCTAAGTAACATCTTTTCCACCGCTTCGAATGACTTAAACTAAGCGGGCCATTTTGGCCCGCTTTGTATGGGGCTATGGGCCTACGAGGATAATGGGTTCTGCAGTTTTGGGAGTTAGAGACATGAACAAATGACACCCAATCAGCCAGCATTTAAATCCGCTACATGACAACCAAAAGGGCATTCATGATGGAGATGTTAGTCTTTTCCTTATTACCATCTTCATTTGTCTTAAAATTGCTAGGAAACATTATGTTTTAGGACAGAGGGAATAGTTACTGTAACTGTGGGTAACTAGTTTTGTAGGTAATTTGGTAAGACCATAAGAAACGATGTAAATTATATACATTAGAAAAATGATCGACCCCTCGAAAAACTGTCCGAAACATTTTGCAAGCCCAATCGCAAGTTCAGGGTGTAACATCCCACTTTTAAGAGCATTTGAAACTCAAAAAATTCGGAGCCTTTTAAAATCTTTCCAACAACTAGAAATGTTCACTATGAATCTTTTGACATACAACAAAAAATTGAGTGAAGTATATTTCAACCAAAGAGAGGTTCTCAGCTGATAAGACGATCAGAGAAAAGACAGCTTTCAGACGAATACTGAGAGCTAGGAATATGCAGGATTGACGTCGGGAACATAGTTAATTAAGGGTTTGAAGTGTGAAAGGTTGAACGGTTCAAATTCCGCCGGGTCCACTCGTCAGCGTCGTCTTCCTCTCTCCCGTCATCAGCTCACCCGCCAGTTGGGCAGCACGGGCGGCGTCGACCAGGCCTCGCCGCCGGACTGGCCACCGTGGCCCGTGGTCACGCGAAAACTCTCTTCTACCCCTCGCCCACCCCTTCTATTTAACCTGGCAGCCGGCCTCCATTCCAAACCCTAGCTCGGCCCTCCGTTGCCGCCGCCGCCGCCGAGCTCCCTGGTGGCCCAGCTCCATCTCGCCGGTGAGCTCTCCTCCTTCGACTCCTTGCAGATGGATGTCTCTCTCGAACTCACGCTTCTCCTTTGCTTTGCTCCATCGCTCCCCGTTCCTTCAGCGTGCAGGTCACTGGCAGCCAACCTTCCTTCATCGTTGGTGCTGCTCCCTCGCCATTGCTGCTGCTTCCTCCGTCCCCAAGCTGCTAGCAGTGAGGTAGCATGAGCTTGAACGCTCCTTTCCCTTTCCCTGAATGCGCGTTGGTCCGCCTGATACCCTTCTGCTAGTGCTGCAGCCGTGCGTGCGTGTCTGTACGTTTGGAGAAGATGAACAGTACAAGCTAATAAGTGTTGCTTATTGTACTTGTGTGTTCTTGTTATTGCAAAAATCATAGTAAAATAAATATAGATCCAAAAATGATGGCTCTTGTTTTGTTGAGTTCCTGAGATGATCTCGTTTGATACAAAAATGTGTTTGCTCATGCTACTGTTGTATTTATTTTATTATGATTTATTTCATGCAGGTCTTGTGAAGTGCCTTATAATTAATTTGTTGCTCCAATAATCTTTATTCCAATTGTGTTGGCTCTATTAAGGCACACTATAATCAGATCTATAGTTGTCTTTCTCAGTTTGTGAATGTTTGACATGTGTTTGGACTATTTCTTTAGTTTTGAGCTGAAATCTGATTAAAGGCTTAGTAATTAGTAGAAAAATAATAAAATGGTGAAACCAATGTTGTCGATCTTGTGTTTCAATATAGAATCCAGGAAAAATGCCTTCTCTGTTTTTATAGGATTTTATATGCTTTTTATGATTTAAGTTTGTTGCTAGTGCTTTATCTTGTTTATTTTATTTCTTTGCCTTGGAAAAGAATTTTGAGATGAATCCAACTCTCATGAGCTGTTATAGTGATTCTCTGGATGTGTATTTTATTTCATAATTTTTAGTTATCAATAGATTTTATTTCGGCTTTATCTTGCTTGCTAGTGTATTGCTTAACTTGAGTTGCTCTTTTATACATTTGGATTTGTTTGATCAATGCTTTAGCTTCATGTGCTGTCATTATTATATTCTTGGTTGTATGCATCCATTTCTACTCATGTCATAAGCATTGCACTCATAGCATCATCACTAATGCATGCATGCATTTCATTCTTTTAGCGACCGAAGTGTCGGAGAGCAAGTCCGTTGAGCCCGGATCCGAAGCCGTCGAGGAGGAGTTTGTCGAGTCAGAAGAGAATCAAGGCAAGCAGCTCATATGTCCTATCCTATGTTTTCTTAATAAATTTTATGCCGCTATGGGTTGCATGTGGGTTTAATTGATGCATTAGTGTCCTATCTTTAAGCCTTCCTTGTTTTATATCCCCTCCTTGTCAATCGTGTAGAAAGGGTTTATTACTAATTTAAATTGATTAAATGCTTAGATGCTTAGTCATGGTCTAGTAAACTTTGGGAGGGATGGGCTATAGGCTAATCAACTTCGTCGCCTTTACTTTTGGTTAATTAATGATGAACGATGTTGATGAGAATGATGAAGTTGAATGCGAGGCTTGAACGGGGGATAGGGTCACGAGAAAGGAGTCTCGGTGGCATAGCCCGTTTGAGCCGGTTAAGGCCCGTCCGTTGATGACATTGTTTTGAGCACCACCCTCCGTGCTACCGTCGTCCGATCATTGTCGGGTAAGCTCTCTTTTTCGGTTGTTGTCTCGGTGGTGGAGCACGGTCCTAGATGCGTGGCCATGGGCTTTGTAGAGGGGTGCTAGGGGTGTCCCCGGTGGACTTAGCGCTTTCTCCGCGCAAGCTAGGCGTTGTCTCCAACATTGGGGCTTATCAGATAGAGTTGTCGTGGGTTTATCCCGTGGCGAGCGGGTAAAGAGTACAACCCTTGCAAGGTGTAAATCGATTTGAATTGCCGCGCTCTCGGTTATGAGCAAGCTCAACTCACCGAATTCATCGTAGAGTTACCGTTTTGTTATATGTTACTTGGTATATGTTCATGCTCTATGTTACCATGGTTTTATTCTTGTCTCAACTAAAATATTGTGAGGGTTTGGGCAAGATAAATAAAATGAACTAGAAGCTTATAAGTTGTATCTCACCATGCTAATGGTTTAAAATTTAAGGATGAGTCGCTTTAAGCTTTTGCTAGATTTATTTAACCTTAAAGCCTAACCTTGATATATCATTGCACGGTGCTATATATTTCCTTTGCATAAGTCTTGCGAGTACCCCACGTACTCACGTTGCTTTCGAAATTCTAAGTTGCAGGTGAGCCGGAGTTGGTTTTGGGTCACTTTTACCCCGCCGATCCAAGCGTGGGTGATGAGTGATGAAAATGTTGCATCATTGTGGTGGTGCTTATGGGCAATGACACCATCATTCTTTTGTGTTGTTGATCGTTTATCCGCTGCGTTGTTGCTCTTTTTATCTAAGTTAGATGTTGGAGAAACACAAACTCATCCATCTTTTATGTTGTCAAGTTGGAAGCTTGAACTTGTTCCTTGTGCTCTCTTTTATCTCTTGTTGGAAACATTTATGTAATAACTTGTAACTTAATTGTGGAACCGTCGTTGTTTAAAATCGCTCTTTATGGTTCGTGTGATGATGAAATTTGTAACGGTGGGTGTGCTCGATCTTGGGCGCGTTGTTGAGCACCTACCGCGACTACCGGATTTGCTTTCATTTTAAGTGAATTTGAGTTTGGTCAATTGTCCTCTAGATGTGATTTAGTACTTGACATGTCATGCGACGGTTAAGTACTAGCTCTCATCTTAATGAAATGACTAATGGTTCACTTAAGCTGAGTGCAAATTGAGCGGTTCTTACAAAGTTCCTCATGACTAATCACTCCAACATCAATCCTACCAAACTGCAAGTAGAACCAATCCATCCAATGCCTGAAATGACATAAATACATAATTTGACTCTTAGAAAACACAAACATATGAACAATTCGAACCAGCAAAACTCTTAGTCAATCCAGAACAATAAAACGACATGCATTCATAAGAAGAAGGCACAACTAGCTCGCCCCGTTCGCTTGGCTTATAATCCCAGCCCAGCAAATTATTCTCCTCACAAAATAGGCAAAATTGGGTTTCTACCACTGAAAGATCCATAGTTTAGAAATATACCATCAAAAGTTCTATGTTAAGATATTTACCATTGAAAGATTGCCCGTTATAGAAAAATAGCATTCCATCCATCCAGCCGTTAACTTGCCTCCCATCTCCATCACTTGTCTGTCTCCTGCGGTTAACAACTAGTCCGTCGCCGACGGGCAGACCAAGGACAGCGACGAGCTGGCGCAAGCGTCTGGGTCCTGGCCCCCGCGGCAAGCTAGCAGGGTCCTCCTCCTTCTCTGACTTCCCGCTGGCCACCACTGAGGCCTTGTTCTTTTCATCCCTTCCCTAGAGGTATTAGGAAGTATTGAAGTGTATCGAGGTGTATTTTGACTTGTTAAAGGATGAAACGAACAAGGGCCTGAAGGATGAAGTTGGAGCTCGCCCGTGGAGCCGCCCGCTGGGACCCTTCCTTCTCAAGTGCGTGCGATGCCATGGTCTCCGGAGAGGGCGACGCCGCCTGGTGCTCCATGCCGATGACATCCCCGTCCTCGCCGACGGCCTCTCTGACCGGGTACCAATGGGCGTGCTCGTGCCACCATGACACACAGGAGACAAGCACAACATCCTCCACCTCCTCGTGCTCTAGGACGCGCTGGAGTTCAGCAGTGGGCAGTCCGCCCCCAAGCACCTCGGCCGCCTCGCCATGGTGGGCTTCGTGTCCGCGCTCGCCGTCAAGGCGTCCCGCGGCAGGGGTCTCCTCACGCAGACAAGGAGTGGGTCTGGAATGGCTTGATACGGGCTCTGGACATGTTGTCTCTAGTCTGATTGGTTTCTCAGCTTCAGTTAACGTCCAGTTAACAGAGCATGGTAAATTGCTATAACGGAGGAACTTTCAATGCTAAATTTCTACAACTCACACTTTTAATGGTGTATATCTAAACTATGGATCTTTCGGTGGTAGAAATCCAATTTTCCCCACAAAATACTATTGAACCAACCCAGCGGATTATTCTCCTCTCAGACTTTCCAGCCCAGCCCAGCGAAACGAACAGGTCGTACCTTTGATTTTATTACTGACATCTTTGGTTTCTTAATTTCAGGAGAACATGGAAAGCATGCAACATTTAGCAAGGCAGAAGCAGAAATAAGACATGGATATTTTAAAGGAGAGGAGACCAATAAGCACTTCTTTGTTGCATGCCCTCTACAAGGAGTAGGTGATCTCTTCAACTTAGACACACGTGTTCGAAATATTGCTACATGGAAAACACCATCTAGATTCATGTAGTTGAATCATTTTGCTACCTCGACCAAGTACTTATTTTGAAACATGTGACCATGAATCTGTTACTTTTTGAAATATGTTTGATGAATGGGTTGGGTGTACTTTGCAAACAACCTTTTGGTTATATGAAATATGTTATTTTTGGTTGGATGAAATCTGTCTTTTTTTTGCTGGGCTGGATAAAATTTGCTGTGATGAATGTGATGTGCTAGCCGTGTGTGATTGCTGGCGCACTTAATTGACACACTTTTAGTGCCATCTAAGTGGAGTTTTTGGACTAATCATTATACTAACCCGTCACTTGGCACTTGAAATAACCCCGTTTTCACATGTGCACATATTTTCGGAGGACTTTGGTTTACACAGGTTATTTGGCTATTTTGGAGCGAATATGGGCCGAATTAATGACTAGCAACAACATGGCAAAAGATGAAGGCCAAAAGCCCTAATGAAGCCCAAAGAGACCAAAGCCCATTTACGCTCTACTCCAACGGGCCACCTCCAACTAGGCTTAATTGAAGATAAGGCCGGAGTACTTCGAGATCAAGGCAAATCCAGCACAGACTCGGAGGACACATCATGACCCATCCATATCTCGGAGCAACCGACGTCCAAAGCCCACAAGATCTGAAACACGAACTCATGAACATCAGAGAAGCTTGCACGCGAAAGATGGGCCCGAGGCTGTGGGGGATATAGTACCCGGGTGCTTCACGAGCAAGCCTGGCAGCCCACTAAAAGGGGGCGGCCTAGCACATCGTTCTGGACCTGAAGACGTGCGGGACAAGTCGGCGCACGGAGGAAGGATCTGGAAGGAGAAGTCCTAGTTGGAATAGGAATTATTGTAAAAAGGAAAGGATTCTTAGAGATAGGATCGGATACAAACCGACTTGTAACCCTGCCCCCCGATATATAAGGCGGGCAGGGACCCCCTCAAAAAAACATCTGAGCAACTACACCACAATCCAACTCACAATCTACGCAATACAACACCCCAAAACAGGACGTAGGGTATTACGTCGAGTCGACGGCCCGAACCTGTATAAACCCTTGTGTCTGTCCATCCTAACCATCTTGCTTCCGATCTTTGCGATCTTCCCTGCAATACAAATCACTTCCGTGGGCTACCCCGTGGAAGACTGCCGGAGATAATATCACCGACAGTGGCGCGCCAGGTAGGGGGTATCGTCGAGATCAATCTGGTAAGCTCGATGGATCGCGTCAAGATCTTGGACAGCTGCAACCTCCCGGACGTCGACGAAGTCGAGATCCAGTTCGGGGACGTCATCACCACCACCACCGTCTTGGATACCCAGGCGGCAGGAGCTACGGTCGCCACGGAGGTCTCCTCTCTGGCGCCGACTTCGGCCATCACGGCCCAATCCGGTCCGATCGCCTCTGATCGTACCGGATCTACCCCGCTGAATCCTTCGCAGAACGCGAGGCCAGACCAGTCGGGAACAGATCTACAATCACTCGGTTCCGATCCGACTCCTGAGAGTCGCGTCGCCGAATCATCGCAGAGCGTAACGCTCAACCCACACGCGTCCAGAGCCCTGAGGTCATTGCTGTTCAGACCCCTGGCTTTTGCGCGCTTGCTCGGAAGCAAAAGATGAAGGACGTCGTCCAGTCGGATGATTACTTCTCTGGGAGCGACTCCTACGGGCTAGATCTACTGGGACCCTCAATCCTGGACGATCTGCCGGAAGGATACACGGTGTCCGATGCCTCTACAGAGCCGGAACTACTAGGATCACTCGGAGAATTGACTCCGAGTAGTTTGGAGCGTTACACGCCCACATCCGACTTCTCCGAGTCCGAGGAAGACTACCTCGCGCAAGAGGGAGTCGGATCATATTGTTACATGGTGGCGCCAGCAACGCCAACCAATCCTGTCTCAGAAGATGAGGTCACTCCTGCTGAGGAGACGACCGAAGCCAGGAACCAGCGTCGAGGACGCAATGCCAGTCAGGCGACTCGCAGAGCCGCACGACCACACGGAGCCGCCGCGTCAGGATCTGGTACTGCTCGACTCCAGGAGCCTCGCTCTGAAGATCATCGTCGCCAACGGGATCAACACGAGCGGAGGAGCGCCCGGAACTTGATGCGCGACGGCATGTTCGAGTTCAACGGACACGAGGTCTACGAGACACCGGTCCAGAACCTCGTTACTATCAACGAGGAAATCAATCGGCTGCCGCCTAACACTCCGGGCCTGGAAAAGGTAAGGGCTCTCGTGCAGGCCGCCTCCGTCCAGGTTCACCAGATGCAAGGCAGAACGACCACCGACGCTCCTGAACCCGGTTCATCTCGACACCGGGCCGGCGGCGGATCGGGTCGTGATGAAGACCTCCGCACCACGATCAACAGAGATCGAGATGCAAGGGACATCATCACCAATAGCACTGAAGAGCGCCATCGCGAAGAACTCCGACGGCGCCAAGAGTACGATCGGGATCATGGAAATCCCCGTCGTAACC
>WEIB01000502.1:0-36597 GCA_015476505.1 Urochloa ruziziensis
TATTCTTGGGCAATTTTACTAAATCCCAAGTACCATTCTTTTCAAGCGACTCCATCTCATCTTGCATAGCGGTCATCCAATTGTTATAATCAGCAGAAGTAATAGCCTCAAAATAATTAGAAGGTTCTGCACCTTCAATCTCTTCTGCAACGCTTAAAGCATAAGCAATATTGCATTCTTCAATTAATCTTTTTCTTGGCTTAGAAACTCTTTTGGGCTTATCAGCTGCAATAGAATGTTGTGGAGGCTGCACAACTGGAGAAGATTGCTCAACAACAGAAGAATCATCAACAATTGATAAATTATCATCATAGGTGCTTCTTGTACAGCAACACTATCATTTTCTGATGTATGATCAGAATCAATAAAATGCTCCACCTGCACACTTGTTTTCTGTTGAACAGGAGCACTAGTAGATAGGTTGTCAGGCAACATAACAGATTCATTAAAGATAACATTCCTGCTAATCACAACCTTCTGAGTTTGTGGATTCCACAATTTATAAACCTTTAACACCAGGTTGATAACCAAGAAAGATGCACTTAATAGCTCTAGGCTCTAATTTACCATTATCAACATGAGCATAAGCAGTACAGCCAAAAACTCTCAATTGCGAATAATCAGCAGGAGAACCAGACCATACCTCAATTGGAGTTTTCTTATCAATAGGAATGCTGGGTGAACGATTAACAAGATAGCAAGCAGTGGAAGCAGCTTCAGCCCAAAAACGTCTATTCAAGCCAGAATTAGACAACATGCAACGAGCCTTAGAGATGATAGTCCTGTTCATACGCTCGGCTACACCATTCTGTTGAGGTGTATAAGGAACGGTGTAATGCCTAACAATGCCTTCAGCTTTGCAATATGCTTTAAACTCGTGTGAACAGAATTCCATACCATTATCAGTACGAAGCTTTTTAACCTTCTTTTCAGTTTGGTTTTCAACCATAGTCTTCCACTCTTTAAATGCTGAAAATGCTTCTGATTTATCTTTCAAGAAATAGGCCATACCTTTCTAGAATAATCATCAATAATGGTCAACATATAACGAGCACCACCAAGAGAAGGCTTGCGAGATGGTCCCCATAAATCAGAATGCACATAATCAAGCATACCTTTACTTGAATGAGTAGAGGTATTAAATTTCACCCTTTTGTGTTTGCCAAACACACAATGCTCACAGAAATTCAACTTGCTGATGCTATGCCCATCGAGAAGACCTCTCTTACTTAACACTGCCAAGCCAAGCTCACTCATATGCCCAAGACGCATATGCCAAAGATTAGTAGCATCAGAAGTAGATAATGAATTAGAAATTACAGCGGCATCACCTGTAATTGTAGTACCACGAAGACAGTACAAATTGGCAGATTTCAAATCACCTTTCATCACAATAAGAGAACCTTTGACACTTTCAAAACTCCATCTCCACCGGAGTACTTGTACCCTTTGCCATCAAGAGTGCTCAAAGAGATTAAATTCTTGCTCATAGTTGGAATGTGTCTCACATTTGTCAAAGTTCTGATAATACCATCATGCATCTTAATCTGAACAGATCCAATGCCTATAATGTGATGTGATCTATCATCACCCATACGAACAGAACCACCTTGGACAGAATCATAAGTGATGAACCAATCTCTATTAATGCACATATGAAAGGAAGCAGCGGAATCAAGAATCCATTCATCACCACTATTTGCACATCCAGCAAAAGCAACAAGAACATCTCCACCATCTGAATTAACATTGGTGGCAGCAACAGAAGCATTACCTTCATCATCAGATTTACCTTTCGGTCTGTATGTGCCAGTTCTCTTTTCCTTGTTCTTCAATTTATAACACTCAGAAATAAAATGCGTGTCTTTCTTGCAATACTTGCAAAATTTGTCATCCTTGCCTCTAGACTTTGAACGGCCCCTGTAGCCATTCGAGCTCTTGCCTCTATAACCATTATTAGAATTCTTTTGTGTCCTGCCACGAACAGACAAAGCTTCTCCAGTGGAAGCGGAACCTTCAGAAGACACCATCAGTTTCATCTTCTCTTTGGCTTGCAATGCCTCATAAACATCATGGATGGTTAGAGAATCACGACTATATAGAATAGTATCTCTGAAGTTTGCAAAAGAACTAGGCAGTGAGCACAAGAGAATAAGACCCAAATCTTCATCATCATAAACTACCTCCATAGACTGTAGGTCAGCAACGATCTCCTTAAAGACCGAAAGATGGTTAAGGACAGAGCCACCTTCTTGCAACTTGTGCGTATATAACTTCATCTTCATATGCATCTTGCTTGTCAAATCTTTTGACATGCAAATCGACTCCAATTTGAGCCATAGAGCAGCTGCAGTTTTCTCCTGCAAAACCTCTTGCAAAATATTATTTGAGAGATGAAGATGAATATGAGACAAGGCCTTACAATCTTTTCTCCTCTCATCATCGGTCCAAGTCTTTGAATCCTTGTTCCCGAATTTCTCAAGCGCATCATCTAAATCAGCTTGCGCTAAAACAGCTCGCATCTTGACTTGCCATAGAGCGAACCTTGTATCTCGATCCAGCAGCGGAATATCATACTTCATAGAAGCCATTGAGAAGAAATAACCAGAGAAAAATATTCTGCAGTAAATAATCTAGGTATATTGTGAAACCCTAGAACAAAACCTGCAGCCTCGTGTACACCTGTTGTGTACGATTAGCCGAAACTGAAAAAAAATCCTCTCCTGGTAGCCTTCTCGTGTGCACGTAGCAAATCTTCACAAAATTTCTCACGGAGAGCACAAACCAGCGGACGTGTAGCCCCTCGATCCGCGTGCACAGCAGCGGTGAATTCTCTTTCACCTGCGCGCAGCGACTCCGTCTGACGATCGCTGCAGCAGGATGCGTGAAACGATGCAGCACACACGTCGCGGGAACGGTTCAGCACAGGACGACGGCAATCGCTCCGCAGCGGAACGAGGCGGCGGCAGCGCAACAGGACTGAAACCCTAATTTTTTTTTCAATCTCGTGCCAAGCTCTGATACCACTTGTTAGCAAATAATGCGTAAACAAGATCGAACACGAGACACAGATTTAACGTGGAAAACCCTTGCGGGAAAAAACCACGGGCGCCAACCGGCGATCTTCACTATAATGAGAGAGTTACAACGGAGGGAATACAATGAGTCGTCACCTCATCCCTTGCGGCTTACAAGATGTAGATATGGGTGGACTAAACTGACTGCAGTCGAATACGGAAACAAATCCGCTAAACATACAACCCGAACCGTGGGCCCTCCAAGCGTCCCCACAAGACACACGTTATAATTCGGATCATATCCAACACTCCCTCCGTCTATAAAGAATGCAATTCTCGCTTTTTAAAAGTCAAACAATTTGAACTTTGACTAAAGTTATACGAAAAACTACTAACATTCATAATACAAAATAAATACCATTAGATTACTTATAGAATATATTTTTATAATAAATTTATTTGAAGACATCTTCTATTGCTAATTGAAGACTTCTTTTGAAACATCCACATAAAGCCACCTATGATCCTAGGTGGACACTTTAGGAAAAAAATCCTAGAAGCCTCTACATGAAGCCACCTAGGATCCTACGTGGACAAAATCTAGAGAAAGAAAAAAATCATAGAAATTACCCACTAAGGCCACTAAAAATATAATCAGAATGAATATTTAAAACCTCTATCAATTAATAGGGTAACCTTATTTTCTCAGCATCCCTCTCTTGGTTCCCTAGGATTATTCCTCGGGCACGATGTGGTCAAGCTTCGTAGCGCAAGGCCGCGAACAGCCGTGAGCATGTGTGTCGAGCCCATGATCTAGCCGCCGCCAATATAATCCATGGGCATCGCAAAAGCCCTTCAACTTCAGTACCTTCCAACACATGCATCTCAAGCGGGCATCTTCCCGTCAGAGGTCACATATGCATCATCGTTCCTTGAGAAGTCCAACACGTGAAAAAAAAGGATTGATCTATGCTGAAGTGTGACGTCGGGAACGTAAGAAGATGGCTTGGTGCAGGCATGCGTTGTGGACACCTGCATCACTGGGTCATTTGCTCCACTCCTGGCTGCATCTATCTTTAGATCCTATGGACACCACACAACGATCAATCAAGGCCCAAGGTACTCAGAATTCAGAAAGAACTTGACAATTGATTTCTTGCTTTCCTGATGATCGTAAGATTATTATTTGTCTGTGAGATTCTGATGATACGACATTAAATTTGTTTTCAGATATGGGTAGGATTTTAAGAAAAGCTTGGTAGACTCAATGCTACTGCACTACTGCAGTGCAGAATAGAGGATTCAATTCCAGCAAACCTGTCAGGTTTAACACAAGCAACTTTTTATACATTTTAACTCTTTTCTTTTACTTTGGCTTTCTCTTTGCTTTCTTTCTTTTTTTTGAACGAACGGCACACGATGTGTGCGTTTCATTGATATAGCAGAAAAATACAAGACTATATCCCTGGGAGGCCATAATCAGGAAAAAGAAAAGAAAACTAAAAACACCTAAACAACCGACGGGTCGGATTGGGACATCGACACCGCAAACACCTTGCCCGGTCGAATTGGGTCATCGACGCGGACCTCAACAACAACACCCCCCCCTCTCCCCCCCCGACGCAGCAACCGCCAACATTCCAGCCCAAATAGTCGTCGAAGCCTGCAAAACGTGACCCTGCGTCGAAGGGAACCAACAGAAGCAGACCGCACCACACCGAAAAAGCCACCGCAATGCGGGACCCTCCGCCGTAGTGCCGCTGCAACACCACACACCACCTGACAGGATGATACCCCCGAATCCGGACCACTCTCACAACGCGCAGGGGCCTCGCCACATCCGCCGTTGGACTCCATACGCGGGGGCCTCGCCACGCCCGCCTCAGACTCTTCCTCACGGATCCGTTTCTTAAGTCGCCGCCAAGGTGGTGGGCAAAGTTGCCCTATTTCCCTAGTTCACCATCAATCTGCTAAGTCGCCGCCGCATGTCGACCTCGCTCCCTTGCTTCACCCACACATATGATCTTCATTGCCATGCCAGCAAGCCGGAGAAGTCGCTTGCGCCGTCCTGTGACGATGTACTACACCGGATTGTCCAGCCAAGCTAGGCAACCCGCCGTAGTCCGCTGCAAAGCCAAGTCGTCCCGCAATGCCGATGCTGCAAGCGCCGTCCTCCGACGCTGTCCCGCGCCGCACTGACAGTTGCTGAGCAACGCCAGCCGCCGCAGTCCGCTGCAAGCAGTCACAATCGGCATCCATGTGACGACGTCCGACCGCCACCATCGCCGCGAACACCTCCACGAGGGCTCCACAACACCCATCGAGCTTTTAAAGCGACAAGGTTCCGCCCCGACTGGATCCGCCCTTGACTGATGAACTAGAAGTGGCAAGAGCTTGAGGTGGGTCTCTAAGATGACGCCTCCAAGGAGGTTACGAAGCCAATGACGCCGCCGTCACTCGTCCAGGAACTGGACAGGGTTTTCACCCAGAGAACCCCGTGTGGTAGGTTTGAAGCTCTAGCATGACGACCCAGCGGGGAAAACGACGCCCTAAGGCGCCGCCGTCATGCCCATCGACAGGAAGCCGGTCAGAGTATCTTCTCCCCATACTACACGCTCGCAGCTCTGCACTCCCGAGTCACAGTTAAGGCGGCCGACAAGGACGATGCCGCCGTCGCTTCTCCCCTTGCCCTGCCGTATCACGTCCACCACCTCCTTGCCACCGCCTGCGCCGCACCAGCAGCCCCACCGGCGCCATGAGTCGCCGGGCGGCCATGCCCCACGCCAAGGCGTCGCACACCACCGGCGACCAGGACAGCCGCCGGGCGGCCTCGCCCCGCGCCAAGGTGCCGCACTCCTCCGCCGGACGGCCTCGGCCCCACTAGAATGCCGCTGTCCTCCTCCGCCGGACGGCCTCGCCCCCCACAGGACGCAGCACTCCTCCGCCGCCGGGTCGCCGCACGCTTCGCCGTCCGGTCCTCGCTCGAATCGGCCGCTGCAAGTGACGCAACGGCCGGATCCGGGGGCCTGGACGCCGGATCCATCCTCCCCCGACGCAGATCCGACGCTTGACGCCACCACCACCTCCGGCCATGGAGCGGGCGCGAGCATGGAGGGGAGTGCGCCCCCCAACATGGAGCCAGGCTGTGAAGGCCTCGCCGCCGCCGTCCTCGCAGCCGCGCGGCCTTCCGGTGGCCCGCTCTGGTGGCGGCGAGACCGGGCGAGCAGGGGAGAGCGGGGTGGTGGCGGCACGGCTGGAGTCGCCGCCCGTGTCGCCCTCGAGGGTGAGAGCGACGCGGGGGCCAACGATAGGATGATGTGGTTATGCGATTTTGTGGAACTGGTGTTTTTGCTTTCTTTCTCAGTAAGGAAAATAATAAATTGATGTTCTACCATATATCGTATATGAGTGTTGATCAAAATAGATGAGATTTTTTGGGGATATCTGTCAGGTTTAACACTAGTGGCTTTTTATACACATTTTTAACTCTTTCTTTTACTTTGGCTTTCTCTTTGCTTGACATAACTAACAACAATAATACTCTCCAATGAACGGTTTGAGTAAGTTGTTCTAGCAGAAACTACTATATGCTTGACATAACTAACAACAACTATAGTAGGTTTGAGTATGTTGTTGAGCTCCCATGTTTTCCTTTTGATTTTTCATTATTGTCTTCAATGAAGGGTTTGAGTAGGTGGTTGTAAGATTGAACCTTTTGGTTTGTATTGAGCTTGAGATTATATCCAACAGTGCTGCTATGTATTTTAATTTTACATATATAATTTTACTCCTCCATTTTTATTATTTTTTTTCCATCTCAATGAGCTGAACATGCCTTCCTTTTATTTTTGGGAAAAGTTCGATTTTCAACCTCCAACTATGACAAAAGTCCGATTTTCAACCTACAACTACAAAACCGGGTAGAAAGGGTCATCCAATTGTCGAAACCGGGCAAATTTAGCCCTTTGGGTGGTTTGAACGGTGGTTTTGCATTTTCTAGATATTTTAAAAGTGTTGGTTTAATCAAAAAATTTATAACTAATCCTTTTCACATCATAAAAATATGAAACTGGTATTAAATTTTTTATAAAAATGTAATGTATTTGTTGGTGCTCTATTTGGCATTATTTGAATCTTATTTATTCCAATTTCTTATAGTTTATTTATAAACAATAAAACACTAAAAATAGTAAAAAATAATGTGTTAATAACTTCAAATAGAATACCAACAAATAACTTACATTCTAATAAAACTTTTGGCACCAATTTCATATTTTTATGATTTAAAATGAATTAGTTATGACATTTTTTATTAAACTAGAATATTTTAATTTCTAGAAAAGGCAAAACCACCTTTGAAACCATCCAAAGGGCCAAATTTGCCCGGTTTTGGCAGTTGGATGGCCCTTTTTACCCGGTTTTGTAGTTGTAGGTTGAAAATCGGACTTTTGTCATAGTTGAAGGTTGAAAATCGAACTTTTCCCTTTATTTTTCAGTAATTTTTGACGATTTTCAGATATAGCCCTCTTTAAAGCGAGAATGTCAGCTGCAGTTAGAGTCCCCCTTCTGTTTTGCATCAGCAGCAATTTGCTCCGCTTCATCCACTCTTCTTTCGGCTAGCAAAACATCAAGCATGCCAGGGGAATCTGTAGACCATTGCCCTACTGCGATGCGGTCTCTACTGTGATCGTCCAGTCGCCCATTGCCCTCAGAACCAGAGACGCCGGCGATCGACACCATCACCTTCACCTTCACCTGCCTTCTTGCAATGTGGTGAGTCGTTCGTCCAGTGCATCAAACTTTGCGTCCGATCGTCTTCTCCTCGCAATGTTTAGATCGGATTCCTTCCATCGGGACTGTGCACGCTGAATAATGCAATGTCTGACTAATGCAATGCTTAGTGCTTGGCTGAATAATACAGGGCTCATATAGTTAAAACAGCTGTCATTCGAAGTTTCTGGCCGATCGGCTTGATGGTTGATTGGTTGTGTCAACAATCTCAGCGAATGTGCAGTGTGCACACATGAACTGGTAGACGTTGTTAAATATTAGGTTGGGCGGGTATGCAATGTGAATTATCAAAAGAAAAAAAGGTAGTGTCTGAATTCTAAAGAAGGGTAGTGTCTGATTTCTCTTCTATCAGGTTACATCTTGTGCCATTTAATTCACTGTGAGCCAATGGATTTTCTGGGTGCGATTCTGCTGTTCTGATGAGTACATGTTGTAGTTTGATTGAGTGTATGAAAACCCCTGCTTATTCAAAAATGCATTGCTCAGTATTTTTTAGCTGTAGAGATTTCTTTTTTCTATACATCAGACCACTGTATAGGTTTCATTTTTCTATCCATCAGATCATTGTGTGGTTGTTCTTTAGTATTTTCAGTTGATATTGCCTGAAAATGGAAAGTGGTTCCTGGGAGCAGATAACACAAAGCTGATTGGCTAATTCTCACATCATAACTCAAGCATTGTGCTGATGTAGAAGAACTTACAGTTCATGAATCAGTTCTCAGGTATGAGATTATCCCTCTGGTTCATGTTTCATACATCAAATAAAATTATAATTGTTTTGATTTTCTGGTTACCGAAAGCAGCAGATGGTTATGATCAAAGTAAGTGGATATGGTCCAATGATTAGCTTCAAGCAGCTTGGCAAACCCAAATTAAGATAGCTCAGAGTGATGCCTCTACAATCATCTGTGCAGAATCCTTTATTGGGACTTCCCCTTTAATACTGAATGGTACAATATAACTTCTGCATGTGTTTTTTATATACTGTTGGGACTCCAAATTTTGAAAATATTACGTGCTATATCATGGTTATCTATTAGGTGTTTTATATGAACTAAATTGATTAAACTGATAAAAATGGTACCATAATTGATTTAGTCCATGTTTGTTCGAGCTTCTGCTTTTGGGCTTAATATATGTCTGCTTGACATCGGATGGAGGTTTTGAGCTTGTGATAAGCTATGGTTGCCCTAAAAATATTCGGTGCCACTTCTATCTCTGATTATTACAGTTCCTTTTTCATAGTGGATCTGTAGCTTATTAGATCACGGTTCCATGCTCCATGCATAACCCGAAATATATTCTTGGTAATTTAGAAGTCATGTGCTCTTTAGATGAATGGGGTCGAGGCAGCTCCCCCTGTTTACTTGTGTTGATGGAAACAACAGGGTTGCCCTGACCTGAAATTATTTGCTCTTTAGATGAATGGGGTTACGGCAGAGTCATGCCGAGGCTTTCCAACTTGACTATTAGCACCATCTGGTTAGTATGGCTATGGCGTGACCTTCTGATGTATGAGAGTGGAGAGGATGGATCAAAGATAAAGTGCACAAGGAAGAGGAACACAGTGGAGATGTGATTCAACATGAATTCAAAAAATAGCTGATTGTTGGAGACAAGCATTATTCACATCTCACTAACGTCTTGACAATTTTCTAAATTAACATATTCTCTTTCTTATCCATTTAATAGGGCTGCAAGTAAATGTGACTGGATATTATTCATCAGAGGTACTTCATTTCAGGCGGCGAAGGCAAGAAGGATATATTTTATTGGTTTTGGAAGAATTTTTTAGCTACAACCTTTATTAACTAAGGCAAGTGGGAGATTTTATTGGTACTTTCTACAATTTTTTTGGTCAGTATACTGATCATGCTTGTATAGAAAACAATCCACAACGTTAGAAATTGTAAAGGAACTCCAAAGGACTTCAGTCCTATAGGAAGATTTCCTGTGCGCCTCTTTGGAACAAAGGGTTGCACCCTATGAAATTTCTTAAAATTCTGAAGGGATGCATAAGTCCATAGGAATTTTGGAGAAAAACTAACATGAGTCTGGACCAAAAAAACAACAACGGTTTCCTTTTACGGCACTGTGAAATCCGAATACCAGCTATTATATTCTCATGGAAACTTTCCTTTTCTTCTTATCTATATGACTATATCTCTTTATATCCCAATGTTCATCATGTATTGCATCCAAATTTTGCATTAAAAACTTTCCTGCATTTTGAATTCATGTTGAATCACAAGTTTTATGCAACTCCAATCCTACGTTTTTCCTATTGCAACATTTTGTGAATCATGTGTTCCAATCCACGGTTGCAATTGCAAAATACATATGCCCACATATTGTAATGTGCAAAGTTAAGGAGTCAGAATGAACATCAGACATTAATTACTAATTGCGTAGTTTGCAATTGTCGATGTTTTAATGTGATAATATGAATTTTTGTAGCCCGTAGCAACGCACGGGCATTTTACTAGTATCATATATATAAAAGTGTTTCTCATAACAGTTCTAAGCAATTTATTGGAAACCTTCATCAATATAAAATTTATAAGGTTAAAAATAAGCATATGTTTACACGCCTGATGAATGCAGCATAATTTGCAAAAACACTTCTGCGCATCTCTTCAGCTGAAGCCTTCTTTAGATCTTGTAAATAAGAACTTAGGTGCCTTATTTCCTGCCATAAATTTAGAATATCAGTGTCATTTCACTTCTCCAGGAATTTTGAGAATTTTTATAACAACGGTATTTGAAGCAAATATGCTTAGAAGATACAAGCAGAAACAAAAAAAGGGCAGCATTCAAGTAAAAACCATGTTGACCTTACAATCACAAAGCGTAAGGAGATTCAAAGTTCGAATATACTGCCAGCTTAACCTAGTTTAGTATAACAGAGCTTATGCAGGGAACCATGCGTAAGTAAGTTACTGCACAGCAAAAAGGAAAAGTTTTTTTTTCGGAAAGGTTCACAGTTTTCACAGTACTCGTACAAGGGCAACAGCACCCAAGCTAGCAGTGATCAACTTCTCTCCCGGTTGTCAAAGTTTTAAGAGTCGAAGTCCAGTTCTGTAACTTCAGCTTAAGCGCGCACCGATCCGCCCGCGTTCTGACTAGGAGCTAGTCTAGGACTGTATCTGTATGCCTCTCAGAATGATTTGACCTTAAAGGCACAGCCATCGGCAACTTGTCTCAACTCGGCACTCATTGACGCATCCGTCATGCCCTGCACATTAAAGCAGGATATATAATTCGTTATGTTAGGTACGGGCTAATTTGTATAGTCATGCATACTATGAGCTAAACAAGACATTACCTTCTTTTTGAACAAGGAAATGAAATCGGGCATTCCTTCAGCCGAACCATGTCTAAGAAGGTTCTCACTTTCCTCCTCGGTAGGTGGCCTTGATTGACGCCAGAATTGCACATGAAATTCCCTGTACCAACGAAAACGATGGGGTTGGATTGAGAAAATATTATATTTGAGAACAAGTTCGCTGAGAACTTACTTTATGTACGGCTCAACTTCGTCAAGGTTTTTCAATACATATAGCATGATATCATTGTCCTTTGTTTTATCTGGAATTTCATGATTCAACCTCAAAGTGCCTCGCCGATATTTTTTTCTGTATGCATGACATCAATGTTGTGTGGAACAAGAATATCATCCATATAGGGGAGCCTCCACAAGCCGCACTTCTGAGCCCACGCATGAGACTCCCCGTATCCTGCAAAACCACTTCCATCTTCTTTGAGCATGAGAGCGTCCAACTGAGCACGCACCGCGGCACCTGTCATCATTTGCGGTGGAGGATCTTTGACTACAACACCTTTTGTAAAGTTTTTGACGTCTTTTCTGAAGGGACGATCAAGAGGGAGGAATTGCCAATGTTTGTCAAACGAAGAATATTTGCCTCCAGCTTTCAACCAAACTAACTTTAGAGCTGCCTTGCATACTGGGCATGGGAACCTCCCGTGAACACACCAACCGCAGAACACCCCATACGCCGGCATGTCATGCAAGGAGTACTGATACCAAACATGCATTTTGAAGTTTGTTTTTTAGCTCGGTCGTATGTCAATACCCCTCGTTCCAAGCAGTCTCCAATTCATCAATCAGAGGCTCCATGTACACACACATATTATTCCCCGGATGTTTAGGTATTATCAATGATAAGAATATGTTCTGTCTTTGAAAAAGGACGCCAGGAGGGAGATTGAGAGGGATAACGAACATGGGCCAACAGGTGTATGGCGCACTGTTCATTCCATAAGGTTGGAAGCCGTCTGTAGCCAGTGCAACACGTACATTACGAGCCTCTACAGCTTTATCACAATAGCACGAATCAAAGTGCGTCCATGATTCACCATCGGATGGATGTATCAGCTTATCTGGATTGTATCGGCGCCCATTTTTGTGCCATGTCATTTGTTTGGCGGATTCTTCTGTCATGTAAAGCCGTTGGATCCTCGGTATGAACGGAAGGTATCGTAAGATTTTCACGGCAATTGTGGTTTGTCTTTTATGACCATCACCTGAGTCTACCTCAACAAACCTAGAGGATTCACACTTTGGATAGTACTTTGCTTCCGCATAATCTTTCCTGAATAGGATGCATCCCTTCGGACAAGTGTGTATCTGCTCATATGGCATCTTAAGTGCACGAAGGAGTTTTTGTGCCTCATACATGTTCTTTGGCAGAATGTGACCACCCGTAAGCAGGCTGCCAAAAACTGTCAACATAAGATCAAAGGCGTCTCGACCCAGGCTAAACTGGGACTTTATGGCCATTAGGCGTGCAATGGCATCGAGTTGAGAAACATTGGTATGTTCGCGAAGTGGTTGTTGTTGTGCCGCAGACAACATGTCGTAGTACGCCTTTGCGGTTGGCTCTGGCTCCTCCTCCCTTGGTTCTTCATTAAAGTGTGCTTGGTGATAGTCATCTAACATGTCTGCTACACCGGCGTCATCATCTAGAGCCTCGATACGTTCTCGTACGACCTCATCTCTCACACGACCGGCTGTGCCATGATATCTCCACTTAGTATGGTCTCGAGTAAATCCATGTTTGCAAAGATGATTTCTTATGACGGTCTTTGTATGTTCACGAGTGTTTCCACATCTTGCTGCAAGGACACCAAGTGCTAGACCTTCCTCTAACATTAGCAAATGCTTCATCCAAGAAAGACTCGGTCTTGTTAATCCAATCCAAGCTCAAGTTACCCCGACTGGACCAGCCCGTGTACATCCACTCACGGTCATCCATCCTCTACTATACGAACTAGTAATATAAAAATAAAATGCATGAGTAATGTAAAACTCAATTGCATCTACACGAATTTTATACTGCCTAGCTAATAGGTGAAGATAGGTCCTAATCCCACCCGAGGATGCGTAGCTGAGGTTAGTTCCCATGCTCTACTCCGATCCGAGACCGAATTTCAGAAGCACCTCCCCGCTGTTCTCCAAATACACGTCCCGAGAGGGAGATTGTGTATCCAGAGAACAACGGGAGATGTTGCCAATATTCGGTCTTGGATCGAAGCAGAGCATGGAAACTAACCCCAGCTACGCATCCTCAGGCTGTCCAAAAAATGTGGACAATTCGAAACAGATGCAGTCATAGATATGCAAAAGATCCGCATATCTCGAACTGCACGGGGAGGTTTCAAAACCTGCATCAAAACAACGGCACGACGGCCGACAACCATATACATAGCGGCACGATGACCGTCAACCACATATGTCTTCGAAAAGCAAATACTACCAATTCTAACTACCAAAGTTTCTAAGTCAAACTATAACATGATTTCTAAAAATGTAACTAACAAAGTGTCCAAGTCAATTCTAAATACCATTTCTAACTAACAATCATTTGTAACTAACATTTCTAACTAACCATTTCTAACTAACATTTCTAACTAACAATTTCTAAATTATGAAATTACCTAAACGACAACGGTCGGGGGTCAAGCAATGGCGGCCGAAGTTGTGGCAATGGCGGCCGGAGGTCGAGCCGCGGCGGCCGAGGTGAAGCAGCGACGACCTACTCCTCTTCCTCATCCTACTCCTCTCCTCCCCCTCCTCCTGCTCCTCCTGCTGCTACGGGGCGCGACAGCAAGCTTGCCGGCGGCCAAGGCGGAGCAGCGACGACATACTCCTCTTCCTCCTCCTCTCCTCCTCCTCCTCTCCTCCCCCTCCTCCCTCCTCCTCTCCTCCTCCTCCTCCTCTCCTCCCCCTCCTCCCCCTCCTACGGGGCGCGCCCCTCCTCCTGCTCCTACAGGGCGCGGCCGGCGGCGGCGTTCGGCGCGGGGGGCCGGCGGCGGCTTGCGACGTGGGTGGCCAGCGGGGAGGAGGGGGGGTCGGCGGCGTGGGGCTCGGCGGCGTTAGTGGCAGGGGGCGTGGGGGTCGACGGCGTGGAGGCGGCGGCGGTGGCGTGCGGCGTGGGGGGCCAGGGGCGTGCGGCGTGGGGGGCCGGCAGCGTGTGGCGGCGTGCGTGGAGTGGAGCTCGAGCGTGGGGGTCGATGGCGTGGACGCGGCGGCGGGGAGTGCAGCTCGGGCGGCGGCGGGGATGGCAGCTCGGGTGGAGGCGTGCGTGTGTGGGAGCTGTGCGTGGGCTGTGTGGGTTAGTGGGGCCGGGCCCTTTGCTGTGAGCCGGACCCGGGGCACACGGCAAAGGGGGGTTCTTTGCTGTGTGCCCCAGATCCGGCCCATGGCAAAGGGCTCGTCCCCGTGCCTTTTTTTAAAGTTGTCGGGCCCTTTGCCGTGGGCCGGATCCCGGGCACACGGCAAGGGGGGGTCCTTTGCCGTGTGCCCGGGATCCGGCCCACGGCAAAGGGCCCGGCCCCGTGCTATTTTTTCGAAGGTACCTTTGCCGTGTGCCACACCATGTGGCACACGGCAAAGGCACCTTTGTCGTGTGCTGCACACCGAGACACACGGCAAAGATAATTTTTTTATTTGTTCCATTTCTTAGAAACCTGTTCCTACTATAATTTTATAATTTGACTTTCTATAAACCTTTGAAAATAGTTTCTCAAAGACAACCATGAAATGATTAAAAAAAGCTATTATTTCATGTACATAACTTGATATTGTTTAGTTGAAAAATAAAAACAATTATCAAACGTGTACGAAAATTTTAGCAAATTTGGTATGTCTTACTAATCTAAGTTGTTTTTGCATATACAAAAAGATTTGAAGTGAAAACCTAATTCGACTACACTTCCACCTCACAGTATCAACAACTCAACAGTCAACTCTCTGAAACTTCTCTGGAGATTCTTCGATTTGCAAACAGGGTATGTGACAACTTGTGCGAAACACGTTCTACTTTTTACCACAGCCTATACACATGAAATCATGATGTCAGGACAAATTTTATGATTTTCAGACGTGGATTCTTTTTTTTAGAATTTAAATACGATTCGACCACACATATCTAATCAGGTTTCGTGAACAAGACAATCGATATTTCATTCCAGTTCATGGATACGGCCTCATATTAGACTCAATAACATGAATACTATTTTTGAATCCATTATATTCAATTATTCAACACACTTGCAGTTCAAAAGTTATTTTTCAACGATAAATCCATGAAACGAAACAAATTCAATAAATATAGCAAATATAACGAGAAATGTACCAAATTTTAACATGAAATACAAAGTAATGTATGTTGACACCATAAAAAGTTTGGAGGGAATATAACGAAAAAAATAATTTGCCGTGTGCCGATCTTTGCCGTGCGCCACACGGCAGGGCACACGGCAAAGGGCAACGGCCGTGACCTAGCCGTTCCCTTTGCTGTGCGCCACACGGCTGGCACACGGCAAAGGCCCCCTCTTTGCCGTGTGCTGCTCTTTGCCGTGTGCCACGGTGACAGGCACACGGCAAAGGCAAGTCTTTGCCGTGTGTTCGTCCATTGCCGTTCGCTCTTGGCCTGGGCACACGGCAAAGGGGGGGCGGGCCGTGTGCCGTCCCTTTGCCGTGTGCCTTCTGGCTGGCACACGGCAAAGAGGGCCATTTACCGTGTGCCCGTGGTCCGACACACGACAAAGGGCCAAGCACACGGCAATGGTCGGTTTTCCGGTAGTGCGCGCCACCCCTCACCCTTCTCTCCCAAGTAAACTGCAGCCATCCACGCAGACTAGGACTCATCACCGCTACATCACTCGTTGCCATGCAAATCTGCAGCCTCTTCAGCCAATCACTTTTAATCGGAAGAATTGAGTAGAGAAGTAGAAGTGTGCTTGATCTACAACTTTGTGCTCGATTTGTAGCTTTTACTCACGATCTAAGGGGATTATCTCATCCTGTCCCACAAACCAAACACGCTAAGGGGATTACTAAACCACCAAGGTATGCAAAGTAGACGTGAGCATTTTGCAGGCCGACCGGGGCTGAAAAAACCCCGATTAGTTTTGAGAAAAAAGAATCGTGCCCTCAAAGTATTTGAGGGTGTGTTGTATTGTTCTTTGTGCTGACAAAAAAAAATCCCAATTGAGGATAGATTTTTCCCTCCAAGCGTGAGAAGATTTTAATCTTAATTCATGGAGATGGTTTGGTTCGAGAAATGGGTCAAGCCCCTCCCTCTCTGGTTGCTGTCGCTGCTGCGAATTCACGTCTGCAGAGCTTTAGCTCTTTTTTTTGTGTGTGTGTGTCCATTTCTTCTCTTTATAGACCCCCTCAAAGTAGGAAGAGGTGCAGGTCAGCTCTAGGCCTCTGGCCATGCTACCCGACACGCTGCTGCAAAATCTAAAGAAGAAGGGACACCATGATTTCACGGCACGGCAAATCTGTTTTTGCATGGCACTGTGCCTCTCAGATTCCACCGCGAGGCGGACGAGCAGGGATAGCATATGTTTCCATCTGTTGGACGCGCGCAGCATGCAACTAGGTGATGAGCAATTCAGAGAAAACAAATCTTAACAGTCTCCACCAAATGCATTATTAGGCTGTGTGTTTACTTTTGACGGAGGCGGTGCCCGTTGCCCACCCCTGCCACAGGCATTTTTCATTTTGCAGCAGGCTCCTGTGCATAGCTAGGCTACTGCACGCTAGGCGCGCGCGGTGTGGGCTGGTGGCCGGCTGGCCAGGCGCAGCGGGTGGATCCTGCACGGCTGCGCCCGGCAGGGGAGACGAGTCAAGAAGCGCACAGCATGGTGTGGCTGTTGATGCCCTGGCCACCACTGCTGGCCCTGGCTGCGGATCCTGGCAAACGGCATGAGCTGCGTGTTAATTCCTCCCGTGTCTCCCTTCCACCCCGCCGCGACCAGGGGGCGCTCTTGCAGTCGTGCTACGGTCCCCAGCGAATGAATCCTCCCTCCGGTCTCCTCTAGCTAGCCCTCAGCTGCTGACCGGCCCTGGCCAGAGCACACACCAAACGAGCCATCAGCTGCGATCGAGAGAGATCGCAGATATAAAGTAGCCTCAGCTCTCTCTCTGCCCAACTCATCTAGTACTACTACTCTCAAACCGGCCGCCTTCGTTTTGCTTCTTCTTCCTTCCTTTCCTCCCTTCCTCCACCTCCTCGATCTCTCAGTTCTTCGATCTCGCTAGCTCATCCCAATGGCTTTCGCTGCCCCGGCGCTCCTCGCTCCGCCGGCGCCCACGATCCCACCGCGCCGCGGCGGCCATGCCACCGGGCGGTGGGGGGAGTTACCCTCTCTTCTACATGTGCCGCCAGCTGCCTCCCCTGCAGCGGCCCTTCATCGTCATGCCGCGCTCGGCGAGTGGAGGACCCGGCGGCAGCGATCTGGAGGGAGCTGCTTCCGCTGCTGGGACCTAGCGGCCTGGGTCATCGCGGCGACGACGGGGAGGACCCGGTGGTGGCAAGGTGGAGGGAGGCCCTCGAGGAGCTGGGGCCAGGCGGCCTGCATGGCGTCCCTGGCGGCGAGGGTTGGCTCCGGGCGGCGGTCCGGCGGATCGTGGGATTTGTGCTGCCACGGGGCGAGGACTAGGAGGAGCAGGTGCGCAGCGCCCCCGTACGAGCAGTATGTCGGAGGTACGTTTAAAGTTAATTTAATTATCTGGAGGATCAGGAGGGTATTTATCTGGCTATACGTACTGTTTATCTGGCTGTATACAGTAACAATAGGGTAGTGTCTATTGTGTCATGAGTCTGGAAGTGCGTTAATTAACTGCACCTGGCATCAGCAAGCAGATTATATTATATATACCAATAATACAGATCATTTGGGCATTTCGTCCTGTCTGTAGAATAATGGAACAAATAGCACAGCTCTGAATTGGACTGTACGTATTTGGTATGTGCTCACTCTCACTGGCCTGTTTGGATCCATGGGTTAAGTTAGTTTAAGCTAGTTTAAGCTAGTTGGAGCTCAACTAGCCCTAAAGGATCCAAGCAGGAGGGTTAGAGTGGAGTTAGTTGCATCTACCTATCCAAAAAACTATCCCAACAAGAGGTGCTAATAACTATCCCAACCAAGAGGTGCTAATTGGAGCTGAGGCCCGCTAAAAACTCACATTTCCTCTCCCATCCATCCGCACGGATCCACATTCCCTAGCCTCGACGCACCGATCTCCTTTCCGAAAAAAAGAAAAGATTGGTTCCTCTGCATCTGCTCGCGATGCGCCGCCTCCCTAGCCACGACTCCACTACTTGCCCACCGCCCAGCAGAGCTCCCTACGCCGCCGGCCCCCAGACGACAACTCGTGCCGCCATCCCTAGCCGCGACGTGCCCTCCACCGGTCCTCAGGCGACCTCCTGATCATATTTTTTGAGAGAACTCTCCTGATTATACTTTACTGGTCCAGAAAAGAGCCGACCACACCAAACCCTGTCGGAAAGATGGTCTGAATGAAACAAATGATTGAGAAAGTGCATTTAATATCAATCTAACCCTGTTATCCAAACACCTCTTCGGCTAGAGTTAGTTTGGGTTAGTCATGAGCTAGAAAACTAACTCTTAGAGTGATAGTATCCAACAGGGCCACTGTGGAGTACGTTGGATGCCGAATTGAGACGGAGCAGCAGCCGGCACACGCGTCAAAACGGGACGCCTTCTGTTGCTGCTCGTACCCTGCGTGCACGCGGGGTCAGCTGCGCGTGGGGCGGGCGACGTGAATCCGGCCCGGCAGGCAGGGATCCGATCCGTTTCTGATGGTCACACGCGCACTGGGGGTACACGGTGTGTGATTAGGGAAGGAATAAAATTAAACGGAAGCTGCCAATCTGACATGGTTGAAGTAGGATGGTATATAGTAGGAAGAAAATTCGCATGGTCTTGCTCCCTTCTTGGGGCTCACAACGTAACGGAAGGCTCAGTCGGGGGTTCTCCGTTCTCTAATCCCGCAACATTGCAGTTCCCCAAAGGATATTTGCAGGGAGAGAGGGGCAAGAACCCCATGCATTGATGAATGCAAAAGTGGAGAGCCGAGCCACCAACTGCTGGCGATCTCGGTGCGTGTTCGCGCTGCAGCTCTCGCCTCGCCCCTGCGACCGCGACGAGGCAGGCAGACAAAAGGCGGGACCGCAGAAGAGAGGGTTTGCGACCAGAGAATTGAAGGAGCTGCTTGCTTGCATGTCGGGTTGAACTCGGGAAACTGGCAAAGCCAACAGATATTCCCCACACTGCTTGCTCCCCGAGATCGTCGGGCATGTTTAATTTTGTGATCACACTTGCAGTTTGACTGCCTGATCCGTCCATGCATTCCAGGCCTACCAAGCGTGCTTGCATTGGTTTTGCCCCCAAAAAGAAGAAGAAAAAAGCGTTCTTGGTTTGTTATCGTATGTAAATTTGTACGAAGTTAGGGCCTGTTTGGCAGGGCTCTAGCTTCTCCGAAAACGGCTCTGGAGCCGAATTTGTTGGTGGAGCGGATTCATTGGTGGAGCAGAATCCGTTTTGTAAAACGTTTGGCAAAATAGCTTCACCTAGATGGTAGATATGGATAAAACAAGTGAAATGACCAGAATGCCCTTCCATTTTTCTTTTTCTTTTCTCCTTTCTTACTTTTTTCCCTTCCCCTCCTCTCTTTCCTTTCCTGCAGCCCTTATCCTCTCCCGTAGCCCCTCTCCCCCAGCCCCTCTCTCTCCCCGTCGTGACCCTCCTCCTCCATTGCTCCCCATGCCGCCGCCGGCATACCGCCCTTCCCCCTTCCCAGACCGCGCCTCCTCCCCCACGACGCCGGCGGCCCGCCGCCCCTCACCGGCTGCCCCTCCTCCCCGCGTGCTCCTCCAGTCCGTGCCACCGACGACCTCTTCGTTCGCGCCGCTGGCCCCCGACTGGCAGCTCTTCCACGCGCCACCGTCGGACCCCGACCGGCGCTCGACCCCGACTGCCTTTCCTCCACGCGCCGCCGGCGGTCCCCGACCGGCGCTCCTCCAAGCGTCGCCGGCGGACCCCGGGGTACCCTCGTCCATGCCACTGGGGGGCCGGGGCGGAGCCGGGCGGAGCCACGATTTGTGGCTCCGTCTCGACAGTGGAAGCCGAAAACGGCTCCACCCCCGGATCCACCCTCGAATCCCGCGCCAAAATAGACCCTATGGCAGGGCTTCGGCCGGAGCCGCCGGTGGAGCCGGAGCCGGAGCCCTGCCAAAGAGGCCCTTAATACAAGCGCGTCAAGGTGAGGTCGTCATTATTCTCCGATCCGTTTGGATTATTCGAAATCAACCACGAGCATGCATAGATTGAGGTGCACTAGACCTGAGGATGAAACCCAAATCATGTGGTATCTGGCACACGTACGTAGTACTACTGATCCATCCGAGCAGCTGGTATGGTCTCGTTCTGCGCACCGCCGCCGCGCCACACGGCCAGCAGCAGCTTTTCACCGCTGCCTGCCTCGCTCGGCGGGCCAAGCCAAAAAGACGTTTTCCTTTTCTAGCTATGAATGCGTTTTCTAGCTAAATGCCTTCTCTCTCACACAAAGGTCAGCTCAATATATACTGCGCACAAACCTAATGCCGATTAGCGATCGAACAAAACAACTGTAGTGAAAATCTAATATCTGCCTTCAATGAAATGGCGAGATCGATCGACCTTCGCTGCTCCAGTACAACACCACCGCCGTATACCGCCTCCACGCATTGTATCTCGAGAAGGGAATTAGTACCCTGCTTGTGAGCAGTAAATTAACATCAAGTTATTATTATTAGGGTGGGAGTGGAGGGTGCCGGCCTCTCTCTGCAGTTCTGCTCAACTCAACGCAGCCAGCTATCATGACTTCGCACGCCTGACACCTCCGTCACGTACGCCATGCCCTTCTTTTTTTAGGAAGCAAGCAGGAAGGTGTGTTTTGCCTTCTGTCTCTTTCCTTCCCTCGCTAGCTGCTATACACACGTACTCTTGCTGACGAGCACAACAACCCTATGTTTTTAGATGCCGCTCCTATACACTCTACTCTCCTTCCCTCGCTGATCCTCTACTGGTCAGTGGTCGATGTTCAAGAGCACACAAGCACTCGTGCAACCCTCCCCAGCCCTGGCTCCTGACTCCCTGTGATAGACGCAAAAGGCAGGAACATGCTCCTCTCCCAGATGAGATGACCTAACCAAGTCCTAGCCAACCTGCACTCTGGTCTTCACTACTACTTGTGGCTTGGTAGTCCAGCATGCAATGCTCTGCGTGTATTGCCAGTGAACAGAATGGCTGCACACATACAGCATCACTGCACAGCAATAGACAAATGTGAGTTGCAAAGTGCAAAGCAGATTTGCAAAATGGGACATAAAATCCCCTGATCACACCAATCAACCACAAACTAAAACTGTAATCTCACACTTACACTGAAAATTATCACGAGCCCCAAATTTGAATGGACAACAAATATGGCTAAAGACTATAGAGAAGAAACCAAGAGAACCCATACGGCCATACTACCATCATCGGGTTTATTAAAAGCAGCTGGGTTTTCCTGCCCTCCCCGCACTTCACGGCCGACGTGGCGTTCAGCGCTGCCTCGCGCGCAGCCCTGCTCGCGAGGAAGGCTATTTTGCAAAAAAGTCCTTGTATTTCTAATAATCACAACTCAGCCCATCTGTCCAGCCCGTATGAAAACCTCGTTTGTATATTTCTCATCAGACCCTCATCTTAAAGTTTATTTAGACTCGAAGAAAGGAAAGCTGTCGTGTTTACATAAAACCCCTGCTAGGCAAATTTTCAAAACAAACCTCGCAGCCCGAACCCTAACCCCTCACAGTCACCCTCCACCCCATGGCGCTCTCTCTCTCTCTCCCTCTCTCCTCCCCGCCGCCGCGCTCTCTCTCCCACCTCTTCGTCGCCGCCTCCCCTCTCCTTCTCCGGTTCTCCCTCCCCACCTGCATCCATCGCTCCTCTCCTCCGCTGCCGTCGTCCACTACTCCGCTGCCGGCGCCACGCTACTTGCCTTCCGCGGTATCCAGATCCGACGCCGACACCCTAGCTCCGGGGGCCTCGGTGCGCGGCCCGGCGAGGCCGGCCTTGGCACACGGTGGCGCAAGGCCCGCGCGGGGCCGGCCTGGGCACGCAGGCGCGCGGCCTCCCTCGTCGCACGGCGGCCGCGGAGGCGCGCGACCCGCAAGGGTCCTAGGCCCACGGCTGCGCCCAGCGGCATGGAACCAGATTCCGGTCCCCCGCATCCTCCGCGGCGGCCGGCGAGAGGCGTGGCGTCGAGGCCTCCACCTCTAGCAGTCACCGCCACAGCACCAGCAAGGGCTGGATGAAAATGTCGGCGAGGAGGTTGACACCCGCAGATACACCCACCCCGCCTCCACGACTACCATTCCGTAAGCCTGCCCACCTCCCGTTCTATCTCCTTCCCTGCGTTCTGATTCATTTCAGCAGCGTGATGTATCTTGGCTAGGGTTAAAACTTTTTGATTGGTTGGAGATGCAGTGATTTAGGGAAGGTGTACAGTCATGCGGATGTTTTGAGAGGAAATTTGCGTAGAGGGATGCATCACTCTGTCTCTCTTTAGATTCGATGCTGCTGCCTCTTTCCTACTGCAGATTTGAGGTCAGAAATTGCTGCAGCTTTAGTTCGTTCTCTACCTCGCTCTCTCTTCATGATTGTTCCTTTATTTTTTGGTTCCGCTGCTTGTCAGCAAAATCAGGCAGGGGGAAGGTTAACCAGCAAAATCAGTCTTGCTCATGAGGTAGGTGGATAGGTACATAAGGTAGCTCCACCTTTATTTCTCACCGAATGCATTAGTGTTTCTGTTCTTTTAGTAAGCATTATGTGATTAGCTTTCCAGTTCCATTAGAAGGATCTCATTCGAACATAGCATGTACATGACAGTGATTGTATAGAGTCTTGGACTTGTGTATAGCCAACATGCAGAGTAGAGTGGTTGATAGCTTAGCACGCGCACTATATGTGTTTGATAAAATGTGTGCCTGCATATTCTTCATATAAGAAAATTTCTGTACTAATTTCTCCCATAATTAATTCTCAGTGAGTCCGCTCAGCCCGAAATGAAGTTTTGAAGTTTTATAGACTCAGTGTTATGTAGTGAGTTGGAAATTTTCAGTGAAGAAGCAACAAGAATGTCAAAATTTTGTTCATTTTGCTCTGTAGTCAAAACTGTACACTGAAATTAAATCTGATGGAAGGTTAAAGGAACCTCTTGTGTGCCAGTTGATGATAAAATTCATTACGTTCTCTCAGCTAAAAGTCTGAATTATTCACCGAGCTAAGATTATCTTAACAGAACAAGGACATTTCTTTGGTGGATATAAAAATCACTCCATAGAGAGGTCCAAGGACGACACATAGCTTTACTGCAGACATAAAAAATGCCCATACATTGGATTGTTACATGCCTTCTTGGCTCACTAAGCTTAGGATGCAGGAGTGGTCGGAATGTCAGATCTATTTTTGTCTGTATCCTGGGATAAAATGTCTCTTTTGGTTATCAGTCCTACAAATATTTCAATTCTTTTGTTTTTATGCACAATACAACCAGTAAGAATGTATACACTCTAGATTATTGTTTATTTTGCTCATGTGGTGGTAGCTATACACTGAAATTAAATTTTGATGGGATAAAGTTCACTCAGTCAGTTGAGTTTAGCTTGATAGAATTATAACATTTATTTGGCAGATAAAAGTAATCCACTGAGGTCAAATAAACCTCACTGTGCATGCTGATAATTTATTTAAACTTATGCTGACCTAAAAGTCTGAATCATCCTTTAGGTGTGTGTATCTTTTTTATTTGGTTAATGGAAAATTCAGGTGTTCGCAGGCACACGGCTTTTTATGGGTACTTTGAGAAGACCGGTTCAATGGTGTCTTAATTCATCTGGAAAGATGAAACAAAGAGTTTGGTTGAAAACATGCAACACAGGACTCATTTCTTCCAAACAAAAGGTGCCTTTTGTTTTTCTTTCTTTCTTTAAGCTGATTTCGTTTCCATGTATCCACTCTGAATGTTAATAATGACCCAAATCTTGTTTTGCTTGCTGTGTTAACTGAAATTTATGTGTATGCTTGTGCGTGCAGCAATCCAACCAACCATACAAACTGTGTCACCTTGTGTAGATAAAACGGGTTACTATCATAGCATTTCAATTGTGGCTAATTGGTCATTCACATAAAAGCATTCTCCTAATCAGTGTTTATGTACAGTGTTTGTAACCATACCCTAAATCTTTGTCGTTCATTAGTCAGATCATCTTGGTGTAAGCAGCTCAACCTCTTAACTTTACATTCGCAAACTGGCTGCTTATTATTTATTTACTGCATATATAACCCATTTGAGAATTTTTGCTAGACGAACCAGATTGTTTGGTGCCACTTCTGCCCTTAGTGAAATGCTACATATAACCCATTTGAGAATTTTTGCTAGACGAACCAGATTGTTTGGTGCCACTTCTGCCCTTAGTGAAATGCTACATAATATTCATACCTCCACTTTTTTGTTACTCCTGATTTGCTTTGGATTGTGGGAAGACGCTAAATGTGAATCTATTAGTTGATCGGGTTTCTTAATCATAGCTAGCCCTTCCCCGCACCACCGCGATTACGGCCCCCGCTGGTGCCTCTGTTGCTCGCCACATCACCCCAAACAAGAGCAAGGCTTAGGAATTAGGAGCACATGGTGTATGCTTTACCAGGGATAAGCGAAGATTAGGATTTAGGACATAATGGTGTATGCTTGTTGTATCTTACTATATTAGTGTTGGAGTCATCACAAAATTGTGGGGGCAGTCTGGACATGTGCTGTGTATGTCAGTATGTGATACATTATCCATTGCTTCAGACAGCTAATATGCTACATGTTATCCCGCTTTTTATGAACTAGATGCCTTGTCTTAAAACCTATTGCTTACTGTTGTAACTGTTGAAGTTGGACCCTGCTACAACAACCAGAAATGCCCAGTAGATGAGGTTGCAACAAGGCAATGAGAACTCTACCAATTTGCAGTACTTGAACTCAATTTTGTCCCCTCTGCTAAGTGCTATTTTTCTTGGGCGGCTTAGAGGGTTGTGAAAGCTGCTGATTACACTACAATAAATTGGGCAAGATAGATGTAAATGAGTCTATTGCTTGCCTTTTTTCTGCTGTCGTAATCTATTAGAAACGCGAGTTGCAGCTCCTGAAAAATGAAAACAAAGGGGCATGAATTATTTGGGGATAAATGGTAGTAGTTAGATAAAAGGGTATTATGAAAACCGAATATGATTCCAGTACCTGTCTTTATTAGATCCACGTGCTTGTGGGTTATCCAAGTGTTCAGATTTCCATGAAGCAAGCATATTTTCATGTTCTTGGTTTGATTATGCTTGCAGTTGTGTTATGATTTGCTTGTGATAAAGAGATTTCCTAAGTGTTTACGTTACGACAGAACTCCTTATACTTTTTTGGTCAAGGCATGCAGGATAATATCCCATTAGAAAGAATGTACTCTAATTAGAACACAATGTTAGGTGACAACTGCTCTCATAAACTGCAGTCCTGTGTCCCAATGATTTGCAACATGACTGTTTGGTGGTGGCGTTGTGAATAATAGCTTTATGCATTGAAGTTTCATATGAAGAGTGACTTGGTTTCCCATGAAATTATTTTTTTCTTTGGAATTGGCATTATAACTGATGTCAATGGACAAATTGAAACCTACAATAATAGCATTGGCTGCTATAAATTTGATGATGCATTGATGTGTGGTTTTAATCTGACTATGTTTCTTGCTCCATTAGGTTTTTGGTGGAATGGTTTTATTTCACATGAGACTGGGGTTATATGCCTCATCTTACGAAAACGATTAGCCACACATCAGTGCTACTAAAAAATATTTTTGCACTCTGTTGTCCTGCAAAGAACGTAGATTCTTTGTCATCCTTTGTATTAATGATACTAAAAATGCATGGTTTCCCTCATAAGATTTTATCTCATATGGTGGGCTTATCTTTGTTTTGTCGACAGCATATAATCCATTTGCCTCTTACACAATGATCATTTGGTGGTGAAAGATCTGCATGGCAAGGATGGTGCTTCCGCGTCATCGTTTCGTGATAATATGGTCTCCTACCGTTGCTTGCACCAGTTTGAGGCACTTGTCCTGTATGCTATATTGTTATGTGGCTGATCATTTTCTTGCCCCGTTATTTTTTATTGCTTGTGTCGATTTATTCTGTATTTGAGTTTAGAACATATATTGGCTTTATCGTGGAACATATCTTGACCTCCTACTAAATTTTAATGTGCCAATCAGGTTCTTATGCTCAGTTATGATCTTTGGTTGATCATAGTATAATATAGGATACATATCCTACGTGATGAAAATTATGTGATATAATATATTCACGATTATGATTCTGAAGATAGTTATCGAACTCTGATTGCGTCTTGAAATTCACATTCATTCATTTTATGTTTACGATAGGGCGCGCAACGCGCGCTACATGTTCTAGTGGACTGAATGAGGGAAATGGTCGCATGTGCCAAGGAAGTACAGACTGACACGGTAAGCAGCAACTGTTTATTATGCCCCAAAGGAAGAAGTACATAAAGAAAGACCCAGTTGCGCATTCAGTCTAGCCTACACCGAGAAGCAATAATTTCCCATGCTCTTTAATAAATAGCCTGACTAAAACAGATAATTAATTTAGATATGGATGGAAGCAAACTGGGGAAAAGGGACTTTTCTTGACTTTGCTTGAATCTATCATAGAAAATAAAGAGACATAAGAACCATGCATAGTGCATGATACTTTAATCATGTGTTCTTGAACATCAAGAAAAAAACAGAAAGTAAATTTCACTCACCTTGTTCAAAGCTAGCATAACCACACGTAAGTTCCAGGCTCTCTTTATTTTCTTGAAGGTGCTTTTTGTCACATTGGAGCGATGACGACTGGCTATTTATTCCAAAGATATTTTTTTCTTGAATATATATTTCACTCACCTTAGTCAAAGCATAACCACATGTAAGTTCCTCTCTTTATTTTCTTGAAGGTGCTTTTTGTCACATTGGACACACAAAGCTCTGGCGGGGTACAAGCTAGGCATCACTATGGGCATGAAACGCAGGGAATTAGTTGGCTCATCGTGCAGACTTACTATAACTTGCCAAGGCCAGTGAGCAAAAGTCTGAAAGAACACTATGAACAGACAATTGACACTGGCATTTGGATATCTACGACAGAGATAAGCCGCAAGGATCGCATTCGCTAAATGAATCCCAACAAAGAATCCAAGATGCTGAATGTCATGGCACAAGTAAGAATAGTATCGTTAGACCAAAACGATGATATGGTATTCATACAGCTGGACTAAAACCACATACATGACAATGAAATCCTCTCCATCTGAACCCATATACTACGGGAAACCCAGTAGTCGCCGAGTGTTAAATCTTCGCCGAGTGTGAAACTGCGGGCACTCGGCAAACAAGCCCTTTGCCGAGTGCCCAGCCTCTGACGCTCGGCAAAGATCCGACACTCGGCGAACAAGCCCTTTACCGAGTGTCAACAAGACGACACTCGGCAAAGGCTTAGTCTTCGCCGAGTGTATTTACCACGACACTCGGCAAAGGCTTAGTCTTCGCCGAGTGTATTTGTCCTGACACTCGGCGAAGCTGCCGAGCCACATGGCTCTACGGCCAGATCTTTGCCGAGTGCCGTGATCTGACACTCGGCAAAGAGGCGAGTCTTTGCCGAGTGTCGTGATCCGACACTCGGGAAACGGCGCCGTCACGGACGCCACCACGTCATCACACGGCGACGGCGCGTGGGGGGGGGGGGGGGGGGGGGCGTTAGTTTACTTTATTTTGCCGAGTGTCGGCCCATACACTCGGCAAACCTTTGCCGAGTGCCCGAAATATGACACTCGGCAAAGAAGCTCTTTGCTGAGTCTACAGTCGCCGAGTGCTCTTTGCCGAGTGTTACACTCGGCAAACACTTCGCCGAGTGTATTTAGGCCTTCGCCGAGTGTCTGGGACACTCGGCGACTACCAGGGTTCCCGTAGTGATAGTTTGAGGCAACGCAACAAAGCTTGAAATTTCTGCATGGCATTTTTGGGAAAGTAAAATATTTAAAAAGGAACAGAATTTGAGAAAATAAACAAAAAAGTGTGTCTGCCAGATATATATAATGACTTCGAGACACTCATTGATCAACTCAGGGAAAAAATGGCAGCGGTATTAAAAGTGGAATAATATGAGCTGAAGAAAATAAATCAGAAAAGGTCGAACTGTCATTCTCCTGATATGACTTGGACATGACTAATTGGATGCTGATCCACAGTTAATTCAATGGACAAGATAAAATGTATAGGGCAAGTAAATTAAGTAGATTAAATGTCAACCTCAGCATTTGGTACTAGCTGAACAATTTGTTCATTAAGACAAACTCCAGATAGACTCCTCCAGCTTCGTTCATGAGGACTTGAGTTGTCTATTGTGTAGATAATATGTCAAATTACCAGAAGCAAAAGGTCATCAAGCCTAGTTGGTTAGAGAGATGAGTAGCACAGTCACACTAGTAGACTCATTCGATTCCTTGCGAGTACCTGACGAGTGATGAAAGAAAGTACCATTGCTCTCGTTTTAAGTCTATTGTCAATATAATGCCTACTACGCAAAGGGGTTCACGGTGCATTGGCAAAGGCCACCGGCTAGGGAGCTCCCACCTAGGGTTCAATCTCTGGGGGTGTTGCACAATTTGTTTTTAAAAAAAAGCACTGGTCAAGAGACGGCCCAGGTCGTCCTGTGGACCGACCGTGTATGGCCAGACAAGAGTCTCACGGGTTACGTTTCCTAGTGTTAGAGCGGGTCTGGGGTTCGGGGTTTTTTCTCGGCCTGCGTCATAAGGCCTTCTTCTTACATGAAATGCTCGGAGGCGGCTTGCCCTCTCGCAGGTCGAGTTTTTTTTTATATAACACGTTTACTACGAGAAATATTATAATACTATCAAAACAAATATGAGAAGTTCTCTATAAAGTAGTACTGCCATAAGTATCGGGTACACAGGGGTGAAGCTAGCCGCCAGTGTCAGCTCCCTTGATCAGCCGTGTCAGATCTATAGATTAATATATGGAGCAGTGTGATTTACTATTGATTTTGCACAATGTTATCGATGTCAGCTGACATCGATCAACACACGTAGCTCCGCCTATATATATGAAAAAAAAGTACTCCATGTAAATTATGTAAATGCTGAATTATGTAATTCTCATTGTATGCCGCCCCAGTTGCTGAGAACTACTCTATGTTTGCCTTGATGACGCTAAATTGGCAATCCTTATCCCATCTGGAATTTCTCGCCTTGTCCAGACCGTGAGCAAGAACATTGGCAATGAGGTCCTTTGTGATAGTAGGGAAGCTATAAGCTAACTGGTCAAAATCTTCTGTTTCGATTACGTCAAATAGAACTTTTGAGGAGCCGAGGAATTCCATGCATGCCTCCTTAAGACGAGGGCAATGGTACTTCACTGCTAGTGCCAAGAGAGATGCCGCAGAGCTTGTATTGACGCGATCACACAATATATCTTCACAAATCAACTTGAGCCTTTGGAGGCTATGCGTGTTCGCTACAACAAGCAAATGTTGAGTTATTGCATATTCATCTTTCAGATCCACCTCTTGAAGTGCATTCATGCATATGAAGGTAAGGAATTCCTGGAATAATTGTGCTTCCATAAGCTCTATGTCTATGATGTTGGTGTCCTCTTCCATTGGAGTCGGTGAATGTTCACCAGGCATCGATCGGTGAGTGAGAGACAACGACATGTTCTTGCCAACTCGAAATCCAACATTATTAGCGCTAGTCTCGCTCAATTGTCCTGGTCTTTCATGATCAGTCCCACCTAGAAATACTTGCCTTTTCCAAACAACGAGTAAGAAAATCAACAATCAGCTCCTTTGTGACAACAGGGAAGCTCTGGGCTAAATACTTGAACTCTTCTGTTTCCGATGACGTCAAATAATAGAACCTTTGAAGAACTGAGAAATTCAAAGCAAGCCTTCTTGAGACAAGAGCAATGGTACTTCTCTGCTAACACCAAGATAGTTGCCACAGAGCTTGTATCGATGTGGTTAGACAGTCGGTCTTCACATATCAACTTTAGCCTTTGAAGGTTGTACCTGTCCGCTGCGACAAGCAAATGTTGAGTCATTGCATACTCGTCTTTATGATCCATCTCTAGGAGTGCATCTGTGTAGATGAACGTAAGCAAAGCCCTGAACACCGGCGCCTCCATATCCTCTACATGTATGACTTTACCCTCTTTTATCGGATCAAAGAGCTCTGCCCTGAAGACTGAGGAACGAGTGGTGAGCACCAGTCGGTGTGCACGGAAAGTGTTCGTACCAACTCGAAATTCAAGATCAGCACCCTCCTCGCTTGATAGGAGATTGCCAATATGTTGGTGCATATCAGATGGTGGAACCACTACTATGGATGTCACTTCCCTGACAACATGTACATCCACCCTCATAGAGAAGCAATCATCGATGAGATGCTCTGATTGCTCCAAGGCTTCTCTTCTCATGAACTTCTCATATCCAATAGAACTGTTTAATGCCGAGAAGATGGTCATGGTGGTGGTACGGCTATAGGATGACACCGGCTTCTGATCTTTATCCAACAAACTGAATGTAGGCTGCGCTGCCACGGCCTCACCAGCATCAGCATCGACAAGAACTAGAAAAAGAGAGAAGAAATCAGTGTTTGTTCGTCGGCACCCCTTGGGGTAATAGCTGATGAGCCATGTACGTCCTCCCACGCGAAACGGACATGATCTGAAGCAGGACACCGCACAGGGGGTGTTCAAAGTTCTCGAGTACCCATCAATCTTCAGAACTTGAAAGGCTCTTACGGAGACGACTGTAGCCGGATCGCCGCTATTAGCGGCCATGGCTGGTGATGCCTGGTTAATGTCCAGCGAAGAGGAGAATCGAAACAGAACCGAATAGGGGTCTACAGTAAGTCATAACGTGTGTGTATATGTACATGTACGTTCCCAATGCAACTCCAAATGGAGTTTCTTGGAGAAGGAAGTTCGAGAAGAAAAAATGTTTTTGTATTCGGTTTCCTTTATTTGCAGTTAGAGATATGTTTAAATTCCAACAACAGAATAAAGAAAGTAAAAAAAGGAGAGAATATGTAAAAACATTGAAGGATTTCTATATGTATGAACATACCAAACCAAATATGCTACTGAAAAGAAAGGAAAGGATAAAAAATATTTCCTTTACAGCACCAAGCAATTACCATCAAACTGTTAATAATCAAGAACACCTTGTCCCCGGCCTGTTCCGACACCAGAGCTACCATGGCATCCAGTGCCGGCTAGCCGTACGTCTCGCTACACCACACCATGGCTCTCGAATATACGGTATGCTGCAAGTAAAGCTGGCAGCAGATATCTACCGATACATCGTCTGACATTGACAATTTAAAAGTCAGGATAATCGAGGAGCTCTGCGTGACGATCGACGACGCATACACATCATATCAGTAAAAGAATTGACAATTCTTGCAAATTATTGCTTAGACATACCCCTCTCTTACGTGTAGCTGTAGCTATTAGCTAAATGATGATGATCATCATCATACATTATGGAGTACTACACTAGTAGTAGTCAGGCTTGCTGGCTTGGTAGTACTAGTGCATCGATACAGCTACTCATCGTGGTCGTGGCCATGCCTCTCGACCCCAAATCCCCGGCCTCCCTGTCGAACGTGAACCCCGGCGGGCCGCCGTGCACATCGGGGCACTTGACCACGGCGTCCAGCAGCTCGGAGCTCTTCTTTGCCTCGTCTCCAGCGCCGGCCGCCACTGCCGCTGCCGGCGCCGGCATTGCCGCTCTCCTTGGCATTGCCGCTTCTTGGCGCTCATCGCCTGCACGGCGCTCCGGCCGTAGCCCGCCGCCGCCACGTGCGAGCTAACCTCCTCCTGCAGCGGGCGCTTGAGCCCCGGCTCCTGAAACCATCCCTCCAGCCCAGTCCGCACCCGGATCAGCTCCTCCACTTCATGCTTCCGCCACCGCGAAATTCTCAGCTCACGTGCAGCGAACAACAGGAGCAAAGATTGGGGGAGAGGCGGAGCGGCGGACGCGGCGCGGAAGGTGGGCGGAGCGGACGGCGGCGCGAGTCGCCGCCGGCCGCGGGTGGCGGTGGAGGCAGGCGGCTCATCGCTCCCTCCCTCCCTCCCTCCCTCCTCTTTCTCTCTCTGTGCAGCTCGTAGTGCGTTGCCCGATGAGACAGAAGGGCAGAGGCATGTTCCTTGCTCTTATAGGCGGCTGGGAGAGAGAGAAAGGGGGTAAGGAGAGGCTGTACAACTCGAGCTTTCCCTTGGGGCTCATGAAGCACTCTCCAACTGCGACTGCGAGCACCCAGTGTTCTTTCAAGGCGGAGGAATTTAATGCAGAGAGAGAGGGGTGAGGGAGATGCCAAGGATTTGGGATTCAAGAATCAAAAAAATTCGGATGGCACCGAAATGGGCGAAATTCGGACCGGTCCCGTTTAAGTTGACCAGTCAAACAATTCAAATTTGGCCGAAATTGACCGGTATTGACCGAAATTTGACCGGTTTTGGCCAAAATTTGAATCCAAACGAATGTTTTTGACTAGTTTAGTTCTATTTCGGGCCGGACCGAAATGGGCGAATTTCGGTAAAATTCGGACATTTCGGTCCGAATCCCAAATCCCTGGGAGATGCTGTACCATTCCCTACCCTGAGCACCATTCCCTACCCTGAGCATCCTCTCTCCCAAGTCCCAACTCATGTGGTCCTAAACTGACCCATTTTCAATTCGATTGGAGTTGTGCCACATTTTTTCTTTCATAGTTGAAACAAACTGAATCTTTCAAAAAGTTGAAACAAACTGGAGGCCGGTATATAGGCCGTGTTTAGTTCCGCGGTGAAAAGATTTTGGAAGGGAATCTTTTCACATTTCAAGTATTAAACATAGACTAATTAAAAAACTAATTGCAGATTACGTTTGGAATTCGCGAGACGAACCTAATGAACCTAATTAATCTGTCATTAGCATATGTTTACTGTAGCATTACTGTAGCAATTTAGTGTCTAATCACGTCATAATTAGACTCATTGGATTCGTCTCGCAAATTCCAGTCCATCTATATAATGCGATTTGTTTTTTACCTACATTTAGTACGCCATACATGTGTCTAAACATTCATTTTAGATTTTGGAACTAAACGAGGCCATAGTTCTTGGACTCTACCTAAAAGATAGCTGTCGGTCAGTGCATCAAGTGGCACGGTCAGCGTCCGTGTTACTACTACTGTGTGGTTACTAGTGGCTACCCCTAATGCTAACTTAGAGCAATATGCACTATTCGCACGTACGTCCTAATGGTTCGTTATTATCGTATACTCCATGCAAACATGGAATTAATTTTTTTTTTAATGGAAGAGGGGGGACTTGTGTCCCTACTGGTTATATATTCAAAGAGAGAAGAAGGTGTCTGGGATGCGCACAAGTAATCATATGCACCATCTTGTCTATTACCCATCAATTAACCTCTTGGATTTTATGCGTCTCCAAATCAAAAATGCGTGTCAAGCTCGGAAACCATTTCTTGGGCTAGCCTTTTTTTAAAAAAAATAAAGATTTGGATCAAGTAGTTTAGTACGTGGTAGAGCTTCCCACCCGCTATCACAATTCTCACGATTGATCAATAGATGGACGAGCGGAGAGAAATGGGGAATCGAACAACGGATCGAAATATTCTCAACGGTCAAATCATTAGCAATCTGCAACAGGAGCAGGCGGCAACAGCTTTTTTCCGCTGCCGCGCGACAAGTGATGAAAATGGTGTGTGCAAATGGCTTCGGGTATTTATTAGAGGTGTGGATGTAGGAAATTAATCCCGCTTATGTACTAGAGTTGCATGTTTTATGAAACAAATTTCAAACCTTACAATTGCTTATGTGCTAGAGTTGGGCATGGTGGTTTGAAACACACATAAAAATTATCGCTAACAACACAAATAAATAGGGTGTTGGCCTACGGCACATATGGTTGGTTTGGGCCTTCTTTTTTTTAAAAAAAAAGGGGGCTCGCTACTCCACCGGCCTTAGGAGGCCGCGTGCAGCGCACAGGGTTCGAGCCCAGGTAGGTGGCCTTCCCAACTAGAGCGCACACCAACCGAGCTAAGGGGTAGTTATAGTGATTGCCAATCTACTTGGTCGTGATCGTCCTAAGTTATTACAGTGCGGCCCTATAGGGTGGAGTCAGGGTTTTTTTAACCGGCTTTGGCTGAGATTTTTTCTTAGTACAATGTTGTGGGGTCAGGCTTCCCTACCGGTCGAGTTTGTTTTTTTATACGCAAATAACAATTGTACTATAAATTCCGTATATATAGGAGTATTTAACCCCGGTAAATACTTGGTCAACACACTCGTGCAACAACAACAGTTACACTTTAAAGTAAGGGTGAACACAAATATCCATTTAATCTATACTATAAAGGACGACCAAATTTTCGTACCAAATCTTACATCTTACTCTTGCCCTTGACTACATTACTCCTATACTATCGGATTTTATGATGATCGAACGCTCTAAATTAATCTAAAGAGTCCATGTTGACTACATTATTAATTTAGTAATTTTTTAAAACATGTGTCGGTGGCATGTGTCATTCTGCTAGTTAACCTGCTGATCGTACACGTACTGCAAGCAGCAGCGCACTAGCTGGTGCAAAACGATATTTTGCCCACAGCAGTAAAATATAGAAATGAAAATTCAGACGCCTCACTTCGTGTGACACCCAACAGCATCATCCAAGTGTGTAGTGCACGGGCACATGTATTTGATGGCATCGCAGTGCAGCTGTAAATTAACCAAAAGGGTGGACGGCGGCCGCGAGCTAGCGGATCGGACCATGGCTGCGTCCACACGGTCCACCTCTTCTGCTAACGCAGTCACGCATCACTTCGCACGCCTGACTGCACGGCGACGCATGCTTTTTTTTTTTTTTTTTACCCGAAGAAGGTGTGTCCCGCCTTCTCTCTTCTCCCTCTCAAAATATATACAGCGGTTAAAAAACATACAAAGCGGCTCTCACCGAAAAGCCAGGAAAGTAAGCACACCTGCTACATTTTTTTAATTACACAGTGCAACGCAGACGCTCACAACACGCACGCACACTTATCTCTATGAACACACGTACGCAAACCCTACCCCTATGATCAGCTTTGAAGGACTGATCACTCGACAGATCTGAAGATTCTTGAAGTCACCAATGGCGCCTCGTGTCGACGGGAACGCCGCTTATTACCCTTTAACGCATAACGCCGATAAATCCTAAAAAATCTAAAAAATGCAAGCATCAGAATTTAAACTCTAATGGATCACGTTCCGCTGAACCGTCCTACTATTGGACTAAGTCAATTCGCAGCACACCTGCTGCGTGATAATGAATAAGGCGATGGCGCAAAAGCACGAAGGACTACACCGTTCTTGGGCCAAACGGAGAAGCTTTCTTCCTTCTGGACTCGGCCCTTTACACCTGCAAAGAGAGGGGTTCCCTTATGAATTAGGTGAAAAACAACAACGAAATATAATAAGCTAGCAAATAAGATAGAGTCACTAATCATAGAATTTACATATGAAATTATTGCTAAAAAATCCCCGGTCCTTGAATTAATCTCAAACAGTACAAAATTCTTAAAGTTTAGCCTCATACACAACTTTTCGTTTACCATATATAGATGATGGTCGTCTGCCACAGCAATCACCACTGAACACCATCGGCGTGACCGGGCGTGTCTCTAATCTGTGACCGATCAGATTAAGATAACGAAAGAAACGCTGGCCCCGCAGCTGGGCCGGAGTCGCGGCGTAAAAATATGTCGGGAGACTAGTAAGAAACAGGAATCCCAATAGGGATAAGGAAAGGAGAAAAGAATGTTCCCTTTTCTGCACGACGAAGCAATTGCCATCGGACTTTGATACATACTGTGTCTCTATCGATCGTCCCCTTCATTCGCCCAGCTACCATGGCGTCCACCACCACAACCATCGTCTCGGTTAGGTTCTACCACGTGCTCAAGATCGACGGGTACACACGCACCTTAAACGCGAACACTGACCGACCATCCTTCGATTCGCGCCCGTTCGCTGCCGGAGGCCGTACGTGGCACATCAGTTACCGACCCATGGGCAGCCCGCATCACCCAGAGAACACCGATTTTATCTCCTTTTACCTTGTCCTCGATGACATGGTCGACGAGGCCGTCAATGCGCAAGCTACGTTCAGTCTCCTCGACCAGGAGGAGAAGCCGGTGCACAGGTACAGCTGGACAACGAGAATGAACAACTTCTCGGCGTCTAGGGACAGGGCTTTTGGATACGAG
>WEIB01000506.1:0-39081 GCA_015476505.1 Urochloa ruziziensis
CACGTGGTAGAGTTGATTTTGCTAACCCCTCTTTTGAGCAGATGGCCCGACACTGGTTTGACTCGTTTTGTGCTAACCCCAGTGTCGAGTCATTCGCTCATTCTCGTTCTCGCTTTTGATTGTGCAGGTGGGAGGCTTGGAGAACTTTTGGTTGATGGATTCTGGCTGCTCGAGACATATGACAGGTAATAGGAAGTGGTTCTCCAGTCTCACCCCGGTGGTGTCCAGGCAGTACATCACTTTCGGGGATAAGGGTAGAGGTCGAGTGTTGTCTGAGGGTGCTATTCAGGTAAGCGACAATTTTATGCTGAAGCGGGTTGCTCTTGTCAAGAATCTTGGTTTTAATTTGCTTTCAGTTTCTCAGCTTCTTCATGAGGGTTATGAGGTTCGATTTAAGAGTGGTGATTCTCGAATTCTTGATTCTCGAGGTGACCTTGTGTGTATGATCATTCCCGAGGGACAGATTTTTCGTGCTGATTTTTCTCGATCTTTTGGTCCTTCACGGTGTTTGATCGCTGGTACTTCTTCTGAGCTTTGGAAGTGGCATAGGAATTGGGTCATGTGAGCTTTGATTTACTCACACGCTTGAGTGCTCTTGACCTTATCCGAGGATTGCCCAAGCTCAAGTTCGAGAAAGATTTGGTTTGTGCACCTTGTAGGCATGGTAAAATGGTTGCTGCTTCCCATCCACCTTCGACAGATGTTATGACTAAGCGTCCAGGGGAGCTTTTGCATATGGACCTGGTTGGTCCCGCTTGCGTTCGTTCAGTTGGTGGGAAGTGGTATGTTCTTGTGGTTGTGGATGATTTTTCTCGGTATGCTTGGGTGTTCTTTTTGGCGTCGAAGGATGAGACATTTGATTTTGTTCGAGATCTGATTTTGAGGTTGAAAAACGAGAGTAATGGTGGTGCCATGAGAGCTATACGTAGTGACAATGGTACGGAATTTAAGAACACTCGTTTTGATGCCTTCTGTCGTGATCTTGGTCTTGAACATCAATACTCTTCGCCATATGTTGCTTGCCAAAATGGAGTTGTTGAAAGGAAAAATCGGACGCTTTGTGAGATGGCTAGGACGATGCTAGATGAGCATAGGACTCCTAGGAAATATTGGGCAAAAGCGGTGAACACAAGCTTGTTATGTTTCGAATCGGATTTTCCTTCGTGCTTTCAAGAAAAAACTTGCTATGAGCTTTTCCATGGTCGTTCCCCCCGTGTGAGTCATTTTCGGGTTTTTGGTTGCAAGTGTTTCATTCTGAAGAAAGGAAATTCGGACAAGTTTGAGTCTCGTTCGATGGATGGAATTTTTCTTGGTTATGCTAATCATTCTCGAGCATATCGTGTGCTCAATCTTGAGACTAACCAAATCATGGAGACTTGCGAAGTCACCTTCGATGAGACCATTCCATGTAGCTCTTCTGTCTTTGAGTGTGCAGGTGATGATGAATTGGGACAGCCCATCTTTGAGGAAGAACAGCTTGATGAGGAAGATGATGAGGAGATTCATGCACCGTGTGGAGATCGTGTACCTTCTACTTCCACTACTACTACGACGTTCGACGACGGCCCCACTGCTACACATTCGTCGAGTCACGCACATGATCGAGTTCAAGTGGAAGCTGATGTTGAGGGGGAGGCAATCTCGAGGCGAGAAGCTCCCTGGCTGGTACAGAGGGATCATCCACCTTCGAAGATCATCGGGAACTTGGATGAACGTACTATACGGTCGAGGTCATATAATATCTCACATTATGCTCATTCTGCTTTTGTCGCGTCTTTTGAGCCCAAAAATGTTGGACATGCTTTATCTGATTCTGATTGGGTCAATGCCATGCATGAAGAGCTTGAAAACTTTGAGAGAAACCAGGTGTGGAAGTTAGTAGAACCACCTCCAAATTGCCATCATATAGGAACCAAGTGGGTATTCAAAAACAAGAGGGATGAGGGTGGTGAGATAGTGAGAAACAAAGTGAGGTTGGTTGCTTAGGGGTTTTCGCAGCAGGATGGGATAGATTATGAGGAGACATTTGCTCCTGTTGCTCGTTTGGAGGCAATTCGGATCCTTCTAGCATTTGCAGTTGCTAAAGGGTTCAAATTGTACCAAATGGACGTGAAGAGTGCCTTCTTGAATGGGGTGATCGAGGAAGAAGTGTATGTGAGGCAGCCCTCGGGTTTTGAGAGTGAAAGATACCCACACCGAGTGTACAAACTCCACCGAGCTTTATATGGCCTAAAGCAAGCACCCAGAGCGTGGTATGGCAGGTTGAGGGGGTTCTTGCTTAGCAAGGGGTTTGTGATGGGAAAGGTTGATAAGACGCTCTTCTTGTTGAGAAATGGCAATGATCTTTTAATCGTTCAGATTTATGTGGATGATATCATTTTTGGTGGCTCTTCTCATGATCTTGTTGCCAAGTTTGCAGATGATATGAGTAGGGAATTTGAGATGTCAATGATGGGAGAGTTGCAGTTCTTTCTCGGGCTGCAGATCAAGCAAACCAAGGATGGGACGTTCGTGCACCAAAGCAAGTACACCAAGGACATTCTCAAGAAATTCGACATGAGCGACTCCAAGCCGATGACTACGCCGATGATGACTACGCCGATGAGTATGACTACAGCTTTGGATGCGGATGAGGACGGAGAACCAGTGGACCAGAAGGAGTACCGGAGCATGATCGGCTCCCTTCTCTACTTGACGGCGACGAGGCCGGACATACAGTTCAGCGTGTGTCTGTGCGCTCGTTTTCAGGCTTCACCGAGGACTTCACATCGTCAGGCCGTCAAGCGGATTTTCAGGTATCTCAAGTTTACTCCTGAGCTGGGTCTTTGTACTCTGCTGATTCCACACTTGCGCTTCATGGTTTTTCTGATGCAGATTTTTCTGGGTGTCGTGTTGATCGCAAGTCTACTTCTGGTCAGTGTCAGTTTCTTGGTTCGTCTCTTGTGTCTTGGTCTTCTCGCAGGCAGTCTAGCGTAGCCCAATCCACCACTGAAGCCGAGTATGTTGCTGCTGCTAGCTGTTGTTCTCAGTTGCTTTGGATCACCTACACCTTGAGAGACTTTGGCTTAGACATTTCCCATGTTCCACTTCTTTGTGACAGCACCAGTGCCATAAGCGTAGCCAAAAATCCCGTGCTTCACTCCAAAACCAAACACATAGAAGTGAGGTACCACTTTCTGAGAGATCATGTGGAGAAAAGAAATATTGAGCTTGCCCATGTTTCTACCCAAAACCAGATTGCAGACATTTTCACTAAGCCACTTGACCAAGCTACCTTCACCCGCTTGCGAGGGGGAACTTGGTGTGTGTGCGTTTTTCTGAGCTGAGTTTTGGAGGCTTCTCTTGTAGCATATGTATACTATTGTACCATCTTTGTATCTTGATGTACATTTTTCTGTTTTTGTATCTTGATGTTTAGTTTTTCATCTTTGCATCTTGTGATATATCATGCTGCATTTGTATCTTTTTTAGGATGAGCTTCTCCTATATGCAGTGATTTCTACAACTTGCTACATTTTAGAATTTAGGCAGGCTGGCTAGGGATTGATTGTATGGATGGCTATGCTCTTGATGGTTTTGATATATATTCTATTGAGATAGTCTCTTTTTGAATTAAAATGACAAACTGAACTTAAACTCTTTCACCCATGAGTAAATGCCTTTGCATGTCTTGTTTGAGCCGAAATGGCTATATCTTGCTTAAGATCATGCTAGGATGTTGTTGACGGCCATTATAACTTCGTAGTGACCGTCAACATTTCGGTAAAATGAGGATGATCATACCATATTCCATACATAAAAGTATTTTTATTGACAAATTCCACAAGTTTTGGATGAGTTGTGCTTGCAGAATGAACCAGGAGAAACAAGGGCCAAACCTGGCACAGGGCCAGGCCGGCCGGCCTAGGCCAGGCCGACCGGCCTCCCCTGGCCAGGTCTGGCCACGTCATTGATCCACGAGCCATGCCAAGTGCCCAGGATGATCAAGCACCGTGCAAACAACGTCGGTTTGATCCAAGGACCCGGAAGGCCTAGAGGTGAAAGCACATGGATTGAAGGGCCCACATCCTAGGATTCTCGGACAAGCTTCAACTAAACGCAACTGTTACCGACCTTGGGAGAGCATCAGGACCGTTCCTGCAGAGGACGGTGCCAAGTGGCACCAGGGCCAGGCCGGCCGGCCTAGCCCAGGCCGGTCGGCCTCCCTCTGTGGCCGCCACGTCTCCTCCTTCGCGTGAAGCCTAAGCAGAGCCTTGGCGTGCTAATGACGCTGACATCCACCCCCTGGAGGCTATAAAAGGAAGATCATTCACCTTGGGAAGACACACACCACATATCTCAAGTCTTTACTTGAAGGGAGCTCTAGTATCTTTTTCATTTCTTAGATTAGGATTAGAGTTGGGAGTAGAGTCGAGTCGAGCTTAGCTCAGATCTTCGGAGTCTTCGGAGTTCTGGTAAAGCTCTTGTATCCTTTCCTTCTTTTGAAGAGGTTATTTATATAATTACTTTCTTATTTCAGAGCTTAAGTTATCTTTTACATTTCTCTCTTGCTCTTCTTTAAGAGTAAAGATCTTGCTCTCTTTAGAGCAAAGTCCTTTTCCCCTTTAGTTTTAGTGTAGAGTTTAGTTTAGCTCTACCGGGTTTTATCTCGCGGGTTTGCTCGCCATGACCGGGCCGTAAGACGCCTTAGGGAAGACGGGGATTTCTCTTGACAGGCCTCAAGAGAAATCTTAATCAACGAGTGCAGACGTGGTGTCTGGCTTGTTGATTAACTAGGAAGTGTGTTGCACCCCACGGTACTGCAGTGGTAGGCGGCAGGTGGTGACAGCCCTGTCCGTCCTTCGTAGTCCACCACGTTCGGGTGTATTCATAACAGTAGTGCTGAGCCCGGAGAACCCCCTCTCTCACCCCGTTCTGAGGTTCTCCCGTTCTAGCCGTCGAAGCGAGCTCTGTTCCCGGTATCTAAGCTAAGGTCTAGGCTAAGGCTAGAGTGCCTTTTGCTCTGAATTAGAAAGAGTCTAGGTCCGGTTTCTCCCAACGTCTTTCCTTTTCTTTAGAAATAGGTGCTCCGTGTGTCGCTGGTCTTTCAGACCTTCTATCCGGTCATTAACTTGACCATTATCCACCCAAACCTAGAGTTTGTGCCCCTGGGTTTGTGGCTTGATATTTCTGGCAAGATATATCATTTCATTCTTCAATACACTTTAACCATCTGCTTCCCTGCGGAAATATAAATACGATACCCTGGGGTAACTCCCACGGTGAAGTGCTACAACGAGATATATTCTGTGCGCTTGCAGAATTAATTTTGCATACAACGACATATATCTACGCGCTCTTGAGCGTTGCTAAAACGTGACGCTAAGGAGTGCCAACAAGCATTTCTGGCGCCGTTGCCGGGGAAGCAATTGGCTAAAGTTATTGTTGAATCATTTGATTATCTTTACAGATTTACCAAACCACTAACCTTAGTGACCTCACCACTGCAACACTCGTCTATCTTTGATGTGTTTTGCAGGGTAGTGCATGACTGGTTTCAACCTACCATCAAACTTTGATCCAAATCCAGAACGCATTGGAAGAGTAGTGCGAAAGAGAGTCGTACCTCCTCAGATTTCACTCAGCTCAAGCAATATACTCGAGTCGTCATCCGACTCCGAGTCCGAATCAGATTCGTCGTTTTCTTCAGCCCCAGAGTCCCCAGAGATTATGGCTCAAGCTAAGAAGACGCTCCATGAGTTCTCAGCCCCGTCAAGCAGCAACTTCCAGGATTGTCGAACGCACAGGAAGGTGCATTTGAGCTGAGAACTGGCCTGGTAAACATGGTTCAGGCCAGCCCTTTCTGCGGAAAGGCGATTGAGGATGCGAACGCTCACCTTCGGAATTTTCTGGAGGTGTGCAGTACTATCAACCCCAATGGCACACCGATCAACAACATCCGCCTTCAACTCTTCCCATTCTCCTTGCTTGGGAAAGCAAAGGAGTGGTTCTATGCTAACAAGGCATCATTCGATGGACGCTGGCAGACTTGCGCAGACGCATTTCTGGCCAAGTACTTTCCGGTGGGCAAAACCAATGCCCTCCGAGGAAAAATCACTAGCTTTCAGCAGCTAGACGGAGAAACAATTCCCGAAGCTTGGGAGCGACTGCAAGAGTATATTGCAGCCTGCCCCCACCATGGTGTGGAAGATTGGCTGATTACCCAGAACTTCTTCCACAGCCTGAGCCGACGATCGCAAGAGATGTTGGATGCAGCCGCGGGAGGAGCTTTCCTCTCGTTGGATGTAGACGCAGCAAAGGCGCTAATCGAGAAAATATCCACTCATCAGAGCTGGATAGGAGAAAGACAAGCTCCCCGCAAGGGAGTACATCAAATTGACTCCGTTGATATGCTGGCCGCTAAGATGGACCTCCTCTTGAAGAAGATGGAATCTCCTGGCAAGGAGATGAATCAGATCATGGAGGAGAGAGTCACATGTGAAACATGTGGAGAAGCAGGACACTCGGGCGACACTTGTCCGACGACACAAGAGGAAGCCCATTTCATTGGAAATAACAACAATTCAGGCTTCCGTCCTCAACAAGGTTGGAATTCCAAGCCCAATTTCCCCTTCGGCCAACAGCAAGGTAATGGCTCTAACAACGGTTTTCAACCGTCGCTAAAGGACATCTGGTATGGCCAAAAACAGATTAACGATAGCATTAGCAAGAAATTTCTTGCTAATGATAAAGTTATGGAGTCAATGGCCTCCCAGATAGAAGCTTTTAATTCTGTCGTTAAGAACCAGCTGAGCTTCAACAAAATGATTGAAACTCAAGTAGCTCAGCTGGCTGCATCCTGCCCTAACCCAAATGCGGGGAAGTTACCCGGGCAACCGGAGGTTCCTTTCAAGGATAATGTTAGTGCGGTGACCACGCGGACTGGCAAGTCCACGCAGGACCCACACAATCCACAGGATGCAGGTACTCGACAGAAGGAAGCTGGCCAAACCGAGGTGGCCGCCGAAGAGGAAGACGACGAGGAAACCACCCCTGTCTCAAAGGAGGGGAACGAGGCACCACAAGCCTCAAGCTACAGCCAAGATCCCACTTTCCTCCCATTCCCAGAACGGAGGAGAAGACCCGTGGTCGACGAACAATTCGACAAGTTCGTCGAGGTAATCAAGAAGGTATACATCAACATACCATTACTTGATGCTTTGCAGGTCCCGACATACGCCAAGTACATCAAGGATATACTTAGCAACAAATGGACTTTACCCACAAGGGAGACGGTACAGCTGACCGAGGAATGTAGCTCAGCTATACTCGGGCCCCACCTTAAGAAGAAAGATCCTGGCTGCCCCACAATATCATGCTCCATTAGAGGCCATGACTTCGACAACGCCCTATGTGACTTGGGGGCGAGCGTCAGCGTAATGCCCAAGGTAGTCTTTGACCACCTTAAACATATATCGCTTGTCTCTACACCCATGTGTTTGCAGCTAGCGGATCAATTGATCCGCTACCCCCATGGAGTCGCAGAAAATGTTCCGGTCAAGATCAGGGATTTCTTCATCCCTGTGGATTTTATCGTCCTGGATATGGAAGCCGGAGCAACGAACTCTCTCATTCTTGGGAGACCGTTCTTAAGTACTGCGAATGCAAACATTGACGTGGGACGTGGGACCATTCAACTGAGGATTAACGGAGGGACCGAGAGTTTCTCTTTCCGTCCTAAGGAGATCCCCCATCAAGTCAATATGGTCGAAGAAGTCATGCCCCGAAAGTCCAAGATGCCGAGCGTAGAAACGCTCATGAAGATGGTGGAAGCCTTCGCCGCCAAAGAAAAGAAGAGGCATGATCGCTATCATGCACGGCGAAGAATATCGAGAACCAAAGCGCTGGAGGAGCAAGCAAAGCGCGATAAGGAGGTTGAATCCAAGTCCCGTCCACCCCGAAAGGAATGGCGGGTAAAAGCAGTCCCGAACAAGGATTCGGAGAGTTCCGCTCAGGACGAAAAACTTGAGCCCTCGCCATAAGGTATATGGTACGTATCTTTGCATTGCATATAGAATGGGTTTTTCATTTCAATTCTTTTCATTCATCACAGCATGTTTAAATTTTCGAAGCTTGCATTTATATTTCAATTGTGCATTAGGAAGCATATAAAAAAAATTTCGGCCAAACTTCAGGCTGGCCGGCCCCACCTAGGCCTGCCGGCCCCACTTGTCAATTCCATTGGCCAGATCACAGCAAGCAAGGAACAAGAACATGTGGGAGGACAGGACATGAGAGGATGGAGGAAATTGGACTCAACACCAGGCCGAACGGCCCCAGCCAGGCCGGCCGGCCTCTAACCATCGTTGCTGTCCCATCCTCACCTACCAGAGCACCGAGCACAGGGCAGTGACCACCGACGCACGGGATGGAGACGACCGGCGCCATGTGCAGGCCGATCGGCCTGCCTCAGGCCGGCCGACCTCCCCTGCTGCGCGTCTATAAATACCAGTGCCCAGCTCTGAAGGAAGACACCCCAAGCAAAGGTATGCATGCATCCTGCTCAATTCCCTTCTCCCTCGCTTAAATTTCGAAATACTCTAAGTAAGGTTAGAGTTTAAACCACAAGGAAATTCTGCTAAAATCCATTCTTGAATCCTTGTGAGAACAAACCCCTGCCGGTTGAACGAGAACGTTTGTGGTGGTTCTTACCCCACAAGAACGACTAACCAAGTTGTGGTGATTAATCTCCCACAAGAACGCCTAACATCTGACTGTCTAACCCTTGATTTCCTTCGGGTATTGTGAGACTAATCTTTTGCAGGAATCATGTGGACTAAGGCATGTGGAGTCGTGACCAAGCTCACCTCTTCGAGCTCTCGCCGCTCTCGGGGATCATCTACTTCCCAGGATACTATGTCTGTCAACTCAACTCGACACGACACAGAGTCCCAGGAGGAGGAGGTGCCGAGGAACAGGCTCTGCATCAGGATCATGACTCGGGTCGAGCACATCGTTGCTCGGACCGAAGACGAGAGAACGGTGCTGGACCAGCTCCAGAACCGCTACTTCACACACGCCAAGTACTTCGACCCCATGCTGCTGATCAAGACCGGTCTCGGAGGAGACATGGAATGGGCGTTCAACAATGCCGGATGGCAAAACTTCTACCCCGTCACGGAAACAGGTTCGCACTTTCTTACTATGGAGTTTTTGATGAGTTTGAAAATCGAAGTTCGTTCCAACGAGACAAATATTTGCTTTCGATTTTTCAATGAGGATTTTGTTTTGACCCCGAAACAACTCAGTGAGGCTCTTGGTTTCAACAAGAGATGCATCATTGATGCCAACCTGTTGGTGACTAACCACCGGTACAACCGTGCCGCATGGTGGGATAGCATCACAGGGGAGCCATCCTCGGGGAAAAATAGCATTACCGCCATCCACAACCCCACTCTTCGTTTCCTGGCAAAGTGGATCGCTATGGTGGTCCACCCGCGCGCTGATTTGCGTCTTTGCCTCTTGCCTGATTTAGAGTGCCTGTATGCCATGGTCAAGAAAATTCGCTTTTCTCCGGTCATGAGCATGCTTGAGAACTGGCAAGAGGTTAGTCAGTGGACGAGCCACAACTGACATAACCTCGCTAGTCACACGCATCGCCAACCATGTTGGTGCTTTGCAGGGCGCTCAAGTCACCTACCTTCCAGCTACACAAGAATATCAGTACTGCATTGGTTTAGACCATTTCATCCAGGGTCACTTGATGCGCGAGGGCCCTGGCCATACTCTTTTCATGTGCTATCCTGGTTTCATCGATGAAGTTGAGCTTCCATGCCCAGCTTTGTCGCTGAGATTAGCGAGAAGTCTAACCATGCAGCTCAGAAGGAGGGAACCCGCTCGCCACAGTGTTGCAGGCCCTGCAACACGTGGCAGGAGAGCCAGGCATGATGACGAAGCCGGAACTTCTACCGCGCCACAGCCCGAGTACCGCTACCAGCAGCAGCCCGAGTACGACTACCAGCAGCCGACAGAGAACCCCACGGCCAACATGAACTTTGAGGAAGCATTCGACTACCACCAAGGAACAGCAGGCTACGGCCCGTAGGTCGGACCATCCGCCTCCGCCAGGTATGACTACGAGAACCCGGTTTCCCGGGGGATCGCTGATCTTAATACCAGGATGGAGACGATGACGCTGCAACAACAGCAACTCAGAGATGCAGTTGCACACAACACTGATCTCACGCAGCAGAACTGGGGGATGACCACATCCCTCCAGACCGACATCCATGGCTTCTTCGACTACATGCACTACGACCCCAACCAGAACTACTAGTGAGCTTCATCGAAGCTTGGGGGAGTCGCAGGTATGTCGAAAGCCGTCGCCGTTTGCCTTGTCGTTGCCTTGCCGTTACCGTTTGCCTTACCGTTGCCTTGCCATTTGCATTGCCGTTGCCATTTGCCTTGCCTTGCCTTGCCGTGCCATGATAAAATGCTAATAATAATAATAATAAAAATAAGATAAAATAAAAGCTCCAAAATATGTCTTTATGTATGGATCTATGGTTGAGAACCTCTGGAACGATGAATAGTTGCTCTGTTTATGCCCTCTAAGTGCCTTGTGCTTAGTCCTTTACTCTTGAGTATTTGAGTTCGTTGGCATTTAAGGATCCGCCATGATAAAACTGTGGGAGCAAGAGCACTTGTTCATTTTTTAAGTTATTGTGAGTTTTGATATGGTTTGTTTCGAGGTATAACTGCATGCTTAGTAAGGAACCTCTCGGAAGTTTTTATAAAATGTTACATGGTGAATCTTCCTCGATGGTTTAAATGTCCTATCCAGAGCCTAAACAGTTATATATTTGTTGAAACTACCATATGCTATCTTGAGTTGCTTTGAGTCTTGTCGAATGGTGAAGTCCGCTTGCAGAAGGTACTTGACATTCACCGGTCTTCCCATCCACCTTAGCCTCAAAATGTCCGACTAGTCAAAGTCCCACTCCGGGGTTGACGTCCACCGTCGATGACATACACTCACCTCATCACAAAGCTCACCCCAAAAGGTCCTCAACTACTCCATACAAAGCTGAATCCCTCTCTGTTACCAAAGTAAGAGAAGAGATGTATTCGAAAAAAAATGCAGACAAATGCTCCATCTGAAAAAAAAAGAGAAGAAACATCTCAAAAATATGAGAGAGAAACAATAAGGAGTCCAAAGACCTTTGAACATTACACCTTCTCCCTCTCCATTCAAACCCCATGAATTCCAAAGACCGGAATTTGACGAGTACCATCGCTCGCGGACCACTCTTCGACTCGACAACAGAAGTAACCAAGGTATGCTACTCTTACCCTACCCACAACTCCACTTCAGCCTTAGTGTAGGGAAACATTGGTCAATCCCGACCAAGAGTGAGGATGAAAACACCTTGAGTGACTCGAGAGTACCATCGGGGAATGAATCAACCATCTTTTGAAAAATTCATATCTCCGAGATGGAACCTGAAAAGTTGCAGGAAATACTTTAGAGATGACCGTTCAAGCTCTCAATAGCCCAAAACGTGAATCAATGCAGCCCCACGTGGAACCATGGTATGAGTTCTCTTTTATGCCAACTTATTCAAGTGATTCGTTGAAGTTTTGGCTTAAGCACAGAGTACTTTAAGAGTATAAACATTGAAGCAACTCCTGACCTACCGAACCTAGAGTTTTAGCCTTGCTCGAGGACGAGCAAGAGTCTAAGCTTGGGGGTGTGTTGACGGCCATTATAACTTCATAGTGACCGTCAACATTTCGGTAAAATGAGGATGATCATACCATATTCCATACATAAAAGTATTTTTATTGACAAATTCCACAAGTTTTGGATGAGTTGTACTTGCAGAATGAACCAGCAGAAACAAGGGCCAAACCTGGCATAGGGCCAGGCCGGCCGGCCTAGGCCAGGCCGACCGGCCTCCCCTGGCTAGGTCTGGCCACGTCATTGATCCACAAGCCATGCCAAGTGCCCAGGATGATCAAGCACCGTGCAAACAACATCGGTTTGATCCAAGGACCCGGAAGGCCTAGAGGTGAAAGCACATGGATTGAAGGGCCCACATCCCAGGATTCTCGGACAAGCTTCAACTAAACGCAACTGTTACCGACCTTGGGAGAGCATCAGGACCGTTCCTGCAGAGGACGGTGCCAAGTGGCACCAGGGCCAGGCCGGCCGGCCTAGCCCAGGCCGGTCGGCCTCCCTCTGTGGCCGCCACGTCTCCTCCTTCGCGTGAAGCCTAAGCAGAGCCTTGGCGTGCTAATGACGCTGACATCCACCCCCTGGAGGCTATAAAAGGAAGCTCATTCACCTTGGGAAGACACACACCACATATCTCAAGTCTTTACTTGAAGGGAGCTCTAGTATCTTTTTCATTTCTTAGATTAGGATTAGAGTTGGGAGTAGAGTCGAGTCGAGCTTAGCTCGGATCTTCGGAGTCTTCGGAGTTCTGGTAAAGCTCTTGTATCCTTTCCTTCTTTTGAAGAGGTTATTTATATAATTACTTTTTATTTCAGAGCTTAAGTTATCTTTTACATATCTCTCTTGCTCTTCTTTAAGAGTAAAGATCTTGCTCTCTTTAGAGCAAAGTCCTTTTCCCCTTTAGTTTTAGTGTAGAGTTTAGTTTAGCTCTACCGGGTTTTATCTCGCGGGTTTGCTCGCCTTGACCGGGCCGTAAGACGCCTTAGGGAAGACGGGGATTTCTCTTGACAGGCCTCAAGAGAAATCTTAATCAACGAGTGCAGACGTGGTGTCTGGCTTGTTGATTAACTAGGAAGTGTGTTGCACCTCACAGTACTGCAGTGGTAGGCGGCAGGTGGTGACAGCCCTGTCCGTCCTTCGTAGTCCACCACGTTCGGGTGTATTCATAATAGTAGTGCTGAGCCTGGAGAACCCCCTCTCTCACCCCGTTCTGAGGTTCTCCCGTTCTAGCCGTCGAAGCGAGCTCTGTTCCCGGTATCTAAGCTAGGGTCTAGGCTAAGGCTAGAGTGCCTTTTGCTCTGAATTAGAAAGAGTCTAGGTCCGGTTTCTCCCAACGTCTTTCCTTTTCTTTAGAAATAGGTGCTCCGTGTGTCGCTGGTCTTAGACCTTCTATCCGGTCATTAACTTGACCATTATCCACCCAAACCTAGAGTTTGTGCCCCTGGGTTTGTGGCTTGATATTTCTGGCAAGATATATCATTTCATTCTTCAATACACTTTAACCATCTGCTTCCCTGCGGAAATATAAATACGATACCCTGGGGTAACTCCCACGGTGAAGTGCTACAACGAGATATATTCTGTGTGCTTGCAGAATTAATTTTGCATACAACGACATATATCTACGCGCTCTTGAGCGTTGCTAAAACGTGACGCTAAGGAGTGCCAACAGATGTGATATTCTTTTCAATTGGCTCAAAGATCTTTGTCATTGTAAATGTTTAGCCCATTCTTTATCTTGTGGAAGAGCATAGGCTTCTTTTTGTCGCAAAGACATTTCATGTACCATGCTTAATTTGAAAAACTTAAAAAAAATGAGATGTCTATGCATGAAAGAAGAAAGATGAGAAAAAGATATATTTGCAGAAAATTATGCTCATGTCTCTATGCTTTCACCATTGCACACACTTGCACACATGGGTGCTAAGCGGTTGCATGTTGTTTGCCGGAGAAGTCTCCCATGAGAAGTGAACACATGGCTCCGTGCTTTGACATGACATGAGGTAGAACTTGGGCGTTTATGATGATCTTTTGTCAAGAATGCTTGTCCTTTCATGTTTTTGATGAGATGAAGTTCATTTTTGCTTGAACAATCCATGGTTAGGACTTTGCTCATATGGTGACTTTTTTGATAAAACTACACAAATTGCCCATGGCTTTGTCAATTGGATATATGTCATTACCTTCTTGATGGCAATGCCCGTGTCACATGATGAACTATCTTGTTTGCCCCTTCTCTAACTTGTAGCATTTTGTATTGCTCATTGTATATTTGAGAAGCTTGTAGTTGCATTTTGTACATTTTTCCTTGATTTGTGCATTGTCAACAAGGGGGAGAATTTCTGGAGCAGTTTGCAAGGGGGAGAAGTTGCTGAACTTGTGAGAAAGCTTTTGCGCTAGAATTTGTTGGATTTGTGTGAGAGATTGAGAGTTTTACCAAAGTGAGAGTTTTTGAAAATTTGTGAAGTTTCTGAGAGTTTGAGCATTGGAATTTATTGCTGGGCATATTTGGAAGGTTTTCAAGTTGAAACGGCATCGTTGCGAGTTTGCTTGTGCAAATTTTGCAATTTTGGGTATGGTCACCTGTCAGGGGCGGTTTAACCGCCCCCCCTGGGCGGTTTAACCGCCGCTATGCAGTGTGCACAAGAGTTGTGGAGATTTGAGCCATTCTTGAGTGTTTTTCGCATACACAAGTTCGCTTGTTCAGGGGGAGTTGCATCTTTGCAGGGGGAGTGCTTTGAGTGTTCTGAAAAGTGAATTGGAGATGTGTGATTTGTGCTTTGTGCTTTTGCTCTTTTGCCGATGGTGTTGAGCCCGTTCGCTTCTTCTTGAAGGGTCGGCGTTTCTGGAGCTTTCTCTTGCGAAGTGACTTTGTTCTCGGCTTGTTCTTGCTTTTAGTCACTTGCTTGAGTCTTGTTTTCGATTTCTTTTATATTTTCTTTATATCATTGGTTACTATGTGTGTGTTGTCAATGCACTCATCAAGGGGGAGATTGAGGACCCGGTGTGTCCGAGGACCGGTGGATGGTCGCTTCCTGGTGTGATGAGTGATTGACAACGTGGTGTGGATTGACGTTTCCCTTGGCTCAAGTATTGCAGGTCTAGAATGCGGCTTGGTTGCATTGGTGCAGGTGAAGAACAGGCGCGAAAGGTCTTAGCCATGGCGGCCTCCGAGGAGCGGAAAGACAAGTAGGCTTGGTTCGAGGGACCCGGTGGCCAGATGGATCAAGTGTGGTTCACATGCTGGCAAGAACGAGCAAGGGGACGTGCATCCGGTGCGAGGTAGCGGCTCACAACCGAAGCTCGTACGAGAAGCCGGCGCAAGGTGGCCGCTAACACCCGAAGTTTGCGCGCGGGGTTTGGTGATTTGGCCACAAAATCATCGGTGGACGGTTTCCCTTGGTTTGGGCCTCAAAACCAAGGACCGAGGACTCGACGTGGCGAAGATGGGCTGCTGGGCTAAGTGTGGCTGCCAGGGGCGGTTTAACCGCCTCCCCCTGGGCCGGCCCAAAAATGGCGTCGAGGAGCTTCGATCCGGAGGACACGCGGCGTGACTGCAAGGCTTGCATCGGAGGGAAGCTAGCTTGCGGTGGAAGGTGTCCCAGCCAGAAAATATCTGAAAACCAAATGTCAAATTTGCCCCTGAGGGGTATGTATCACTTAGGGGTAGTTTAGTCTTTAGAGCACCACCACTTGGACTACTAATAGGCCCCCCAGGGCATGGTGGCTGCTATCTCTTCTAGTTATCTCTTTAGTTCTCTTTGGTTTTCTCCTTTGAACTAGTTTCTCCTTCATCCCCTCCACCTAGAACTATTTCGAATCATTCCTAGTTTGTATAGGAGAATTCATGGTTTGGTGATTGAGTTTGTGCTGCTCATCTTTGTGCCATGATTTGAATCCACGAGCTCCTTTTTCTTTTTCTATTTTCGAAGGTATTTTCAGAGCTATTTTTGGGGGATTTTCGTTCTTCACTTCCTAGGGTGTTTTCTCTCGGATTTCTTTGGGGGATTCACATATGAGTGCCTTGTGCCTCTTTTGCTGGTGATCTCTTGCCCCCAAACGTCGGGAATCGCTTTGGATTTGAAGTTTTCGGGATGAACTCGAGGTCATGGTGTTCTTCACGGGATCTGAGATTCCGGGAGTTCTAGCGAGTTAGAGGCCGAGATCTTTTGGGAAAACACTCCACTAGAGGTCTATATCATCTGACCAAAATCTCGCCTCAAGAGCTCAAGCGGTTTGGGAGATCCACTTTCGATTTGACTTTTTCCCAAGGTTCCCAGGCCAGGGCGGTTTAACCGTCCCCCTGACCCGGTTTAACCGCCCCCCTGGGTGTGTTGAATCGAGTCTTGTTTTGGTTCGTTTTGTGTTCGTTTCGATCGATTCGAGTTCCGCTGCGTGTTTCTTGTTCCTAGGGTCAGTAGCTTGACAGTGGCTACGTGATCTTGGCAAGATCACTTTCGGAGGCATCGGAGTTGATTTGGGAGAATAGCCGGATTGGTTGGAAAGAATTTTTATCGGCTCCCATTCACTCCCCCCCTCTCTGATCGCCGTTTCGGTCCTTCAGGGTGCATGGTGCTGCAACTGTCCCACCACGCTCTGGCTGGTCCTTCAAGCTGATGGATGGCTATGGCAACACACTCTTCATCATTGTAGTTAGAGAGGTCAAGCTTGGTCTCGATGGTCCTCAACCAGTCATCTGCATCGATCGGGTCTTCTGAGAAACTGAAGGTAGGGGCCTTGAGACGGATGAACCTCTCGATCTTGCGCGGCAGGTCTTCAACGGGTGGTCCTTGGCGGTAGCCTCCTCCCTGAGGGTGTGCAATGGCATTGGCCATCCTCTCCATGACTGGAGTCTGTCGGTCCAAGACCTGAGCAAGTGTGGCCACGGCTGGTACGGGTTGTTGCTGCTCCTGCGGCTGCTGTGGTGGCTGCTGCTGCTGCTGCGGTGGTGCTGGCGGTGCACCACGTCCTCGGCCTCCTCCTACTGGGACTGTGTCAATCTGGATCTCCTCATCAATATCTTCCTCCTCCTCTTCCGCGTCCTTCTGCGCGTCGTGTCCGAGCGGCACCAGGTTGGGATTGGCGGCTCCTCCACCTCCTCTTCCGCGGCCACGGCCAACAGCTGGCTCAGGCGCGGGCTCGGGAGCCACGGCCACGAGCGGCGAGCTCAGCTTCTTCCTGGACGGCTGCCTCAAACAGCGCGTTCAAACGACCTGACCTTCGGATAGACATCCTGAGAAAAGGTTGAAGGGAGGGCGTTAGCGTATTTCTATATGGAATCGTTCTAAATAAGCCAGAGTCAATACAATCACAAATATTTCTTATATGCATGTATAAGCTTCTAACATTCAAGAAGAAATCATCATGAAAACTCATTCATTAATTAAGATTCATTCACTCATCCATGCAGTTGTTGGCACTCCTTAGCCTAACTAAATCCGCAAGCGCACGGAATACGATGTAGCCTTTCACCAGGGGAGTAAGAACTTGGATATTGAATCCAAGGAACGGTAGACGCGACTAGCCTAGAACTTTTCTAACCGGACCCACCAGGGAGCACAAGGTAAGCGGGTAGAGAGCTTGACTTTAGTTTGCTACTCGTTACCCCAGACAAACTATCTATATCTAATCTGATTTGCTTCGACGGCTAGAACGGGAAGAACTCAAAACGGGATGAGAGACGGGTTCTTCCGGGCTCAACACTACTGTTATGAGTACACCCGAACGTGGTGGAGTACAAAGGACGGACAGGACTGTCACCACCTGCCGCCTACCATTGCAGTTCCGTGGGGTGCAACACAACCTTAGGTGGCTAGCCAGCACAGGCACCACGCCTAAGCTTTCAGCCACTGAGCTCCACCCAACACGAAGGGCTATAGAGGAAACCCCAAACAAGAGTCACTGTCACTCGCGCAGACTCAGGTACCCGCAGATCAAATAAATAAGATAACTTGCTGAAAAGTAAGTTGTAAACTAGCGAGGTACTAAAGGCAAGAGCCCGAGGACTTACTGAAGATAACTCCTGAATATATTCCTCGGGGGCGGAAATGTTGAGACAAGACCGAGGAAGAGATCACGGACTCTCTCTACAAATCTCGGCTGTCACCCGAGCAACTCAACCACTCTCCCCTACTCTAACTCTAAAGATGAGAGCAAAATCACTAAGCTACTCTTCTCTCCTTTGGATGGTGTCTCTTGAATGGGGGTGAAGGGTGCCTTTTATAGCCTCCCAAGGGTTGAAGCCGGCGTAGTTGTAACGCACACCTCCTGCTTAGCATCCACACGAAGGGGGAAGCGTGGATGTCATGATGGTAGGCCGGTCGACCTCATCTAGGCTGGCCGGCCTGGCCCTGGTGCCATGTGGCACCGACCTTTGCAGTGACGGCCTGGATGATGCCCTGAAGTCGGTAGTTGTTGCGTTCGGTTAAAGCTGTCTAAGAATCCTAGGTTGTGGGCCCTTTAATCCATGTTAATCCCACTCTAGGCCTTCCGAGTCTTTTGATCAAACTGACATCAAATCCACGGCTCATGTTCATCCTTGATAAGTTTGTAACCTTGTGGATTAATCACATGGCCAGAAGATGGGGAAGGGGGCCGGTCGGCCCTAGCCTAGGCCGGCTGGCCTGGCCCTGTGCCCAATTTGCTTCATCTTTTGCTTGATTGCTCCTGCACTCACAAATTATACAAAACTTGTGGAACTCATTAGAAATAACCTATTTTACTTTGTTGTGAGCAGGATGAGCCTGAAATATGACGGAATGTTGGTGGCGAAATCGTATCATAACGACCACCAACACGCCCCCCTACCTGAACTTTGCTAGTCCCTTAGCAAAGAATGAATTAAATCATCAGGACTTAGCAAGCTCAGGGTCATGAACTCAAGGCATACAAAGTCATGTCTCTGAGTTTTCTTTCATACCTTGGATTCTGGTGGCTAACACCCTCATCTTCATCAATTGAGTCTTAGAACAACTCATTGATTGGTCAAACACTTCTTCCTCATGGTATTTGGAGGCATACCCTTGATATTTTTCAACATCTCTCGATCACTCATAGTGTTTGGATCCTCACCTTGGCTTAGAATCAAGCCTCTCCTATTTCTATGTTATAAGGTGGAGCTTTTTGGGATCGGTGTTGCTCACTCTTCTTTATTTATTTTGCAAGATCGAAAAGCTTGTCTTATTCATTCATACCACTCATAAATCTTGGCCAAGTGCATGCGTATTTTGGTGCTTGAGTCCTCATTCTAGCATCTTTTTTTACTGAAGATAAGGAGTGTATCATTCCCTTCTTCATTTTCTTCTTCTCCTTTTTTCAGGGGGATGAAGAGCTTTGACAACTTGGAATTTATTGATGCACGTGTACGTGGATGGCCATGATGAACAAGGTAGCATGAACATGAAGGCAAGTAATTCGAGCAAGCTCAAAATTTAGAATGTAGCTATGTGGAAACTTCAACTTGAATTTGTTATATGGCTTTGGATAGGACATTTCAAGTTGATGATAACAACGGTAGCCTTAAGTTTTATTTTCAAAAAAAAAACAATCTCCAAAACCTCGAATCGGAAGGTTCAACTCCTCAAATCATCATATCATAAGAATCAATTAACAAGGATCAGGCATTCCTATAAAAGTTCCAAGGCAATGAAATAATTTCTCAAGAAATATCACAGGTATATCCAAGATATCATTCAAAGGGGTTCACTTCATGAATTTTCATCAAGTTTTAAAATTATTTAGCCAGGAATTTCATATGAATCAAAATCATGCAAGGATCAAAGGTAGGGGTCGCAAACCGTGTCCTGGAGTCGAGCCGGCGGAGTTGGCCACAGGTCCAGGCCGATCGGCCCAGTGTAGGCCGGCCGGCCTGGCCTTGTTGCCAGGCACCCCGGTTCAGGTTCCTCACGTATATGATTCGCGGGATTATGCAGCGGGCACAGGATCTCCTCGAAGTGCAGCAGCAGGAGGCCGGCCGGCCTGGCCTAGGCCGGCCGGCCTGGCATTGTGCCAGGTTGCGTCCCGCTTCGTCCAGAGGCTAGAAGACCTTCTGTGCATCTTGGTTTCTGCGTGCTTCACCAGAAAATTAGTCCGAGGGTTTGGTTGGCACACAAGTGTGCACCAACCATTATTATTTTTTTGTTTTATGAGTCACTTCTTTCAAATAAATTTATTTTATTCAAATCAACGGAAACAAATATGGGGGTGCTGAATACAAGGGAAATTTGAAAGAAATAAATCAAAGGGAAATTAAACTAAGCACCCAAAAACTAAACTAATCTAGCCTATCTACTCCTCCTTCGGGCGATAGAGGTGTTCATTGCCGGTGGCCTTCGCAAGGCGCTTGACCTTAGAGGCCATTGCCTTACGGAGGACCTCGATCTTTTCATCGGCCTCCATCTTCCCGATCACCGCCTCCGCCACACGCTCGTCCATATTATTGACCTCGAGCTGCAGCGCGGCGAGCTTCCTCCTCAGCTCCTCCACGTCCTCCTCCTCCTCCTCATCGGACCACTCCATCTGCCCGGGAGGTCCTTGGATCGGAGGGGGCACCATGAAGCGCTTCCTCCATTCATCAGGCTTCATAGGGGCTGAGAAGAGCCCCTTTCCAATGCCCAGGCCGCTCCGACGTGGAGGGCTAGGACTCTGCGGGGTGTACTGCGGCGAGTACTCCGGCGAAGTGGAGATGAAGAGCGGCACGATCTCCTTCTTGGACGGGGAGGCGACGAGGCGCTTCCCGATGGCCTTATTTGGGGACAAAAGTCCCGTAGTCGGCCTTCGGGGCGTCTTCGGCAGTGAACTCCCTTGGCCATCCTCCTTGGGATTCAGGAGGGAGGCTCCTTAGGCCGATCGGCCTGGGAAGGGGGCTGCCGGGCCTCCAGCTTCGCGATCACGGCGTCAATGAACGCCGCCTTCTCGATGATCTGGACGCTGCTCGTGTTGGAGGAGCTCGACATCCCTTTCAAGGACTTGGATGGAGAATGGCTATCTCGGGACACCGAGTTTGAGTCTTGGTGGCTGGATTGGGAGGCCATGGCTTGGATTCTAAAAGGTGGGAGTGTTTCTGGAGAATGGAGGCTCGAGAGTTCTGAGGGGGAAGAAGAGAGGGGAGCCCTTTCGATTTAAAACGATGCTCCTTTTTCAAAACCCCACAGATTCTTGGAAGGGATAACGGGGAGACTTTTTCAAACAAGGAGCGTCCCGGGACGAGCCCGGGCTGGGCCGATCGGCCTGAAGGGGGCCGGCCGGCCTGGCCCTGTCTCGGGAGCCTCTGAAAATTTTTGTGTATGCTCCACTTGCTCTTCTTCCAGAGATTTCTTAGGATTTGGTTAGAAAAAGTTTAAGGAAAATAAAATAGAAAGGGAAATCTATCCTAGATAAGGGTCATTTTTAGGTCCCGCCCGGACCTGGACTTGCTATCTCGGTTAGCTCGTAGACGTCCATCTCTTTGAGCCCTGGCATTTCGGATTCGAGAAATATTTTCAACATTTGGCCATTGGCCTTGAAAGTATTTCCATCATTATCTTGGAGGGTTATCGCGCCATGATCGGCGGCATCTGAGACTTTAAAAGGACCTTCCCACTTACTTATAAGCTTACCATGAACAAACAAACGAATACGGGAGTTAAAGAGCAATACCTGATCTCCGCTTTGAAATGCTTGACATTGATGCGCTTGTCGTGCCATCTCTTTGTTCTTTCTTTATAAAGCTTGGCGTTGTGGTGGGCCTTCTCCCTCCATTCATCCAGTTCAGCCAATTGCATTCTTCTTTTGAGTCCGGCTGTCTAGAGATCCATATTCCACCTCTTGATCGCCCAATGGGATTTGAATTCGAGCTCAACTGGTAAGTGGCATGCCTTGCCGTATACCAGTTGGTAGGGAGTCATCCCTATCGGTGTCTTGAATGCTATTCTATATGCCCATAGTGCTTCCGGTAGCTTTCGCTTCCACCCTGTTCCCATTGCATTGATCGTATTTTGCAGAATGTTCTTGATTTGTTTGTTTGATGTTTCTGCTTGCCCGCTGGTCTGGGGGTGATAAGGTGTAGCCACTCGATGGTTTACTCCTAAGTCGCTTAGGCACTTCCGGAACGTCTTGTCGATGAAGTGTGATCCTCCATCACTGATCACGACTCGGGGTACTCCAAAACGGGGAAAGATGACTTCTTTGAACATCTTTCTTGAATTCTTCGAGTCGGCTGCCGTGCAAGGAAGTGCCTCCACCCATTTGGAAACATAGTCAACTACCACCAGGATATATTCACACTGCTCGGATGCAGGGAAAGGACCCATAAAGTCTATTCCCCACACGTCAAAAATCTCCAATTGGAGGTTATTTTGCAGTGGCATAGCATCACGGGCGTTGATATTCCCGTGTTTCTGACACCTGGCACATCTCTGTACGAATTCCTTAGCGTCTCCATACATAGTCGGCCAGAAGAATCCACTTTGCCAGACCTTTGCATGGGTTCAGAAAATTCCGTAGTGTCCTCTGTACGGTGATGAGTGGCAGCGATCAAGGATCTTGTGTGTTTCCTCGTGAGGGATGCATCGTCGGAGTAATCCATCAGCACAAACCTTGAACAGATAGGGGTCATCCCATAAGTGAAATCTGTTGAGGTAGATCAGTTTCTTCTTGTCTTCTCTTGGAGGCACATACCCAGTCACCATGAAATTTACCAAATTTGCATACCACGGACTGGATGTGGTGACCTTGAGGAGAGTATCATCTCTGAGATAATCATTGATTGAAAGGTCTGACCCTTGAACTTGCATTCTTGAGAGATGATCTGCCACACAATTATCTGTCCCCTTCTTGTCTCGTATTTCTAAATCAAACTCTTGAAGGAGCAGAATCCAACGGATGAGTCATGGCTTAGCATCTTTCTTGGTCAAGAGGTACTTCAGTGCAGCATGGTCTGTGTATAGTGTATACTATCACCTTAGCACTAACCAAGTAAGATCTGAACTTATCCATGGCAAACACCACTGTCAGGAGTTCCTTCTCCGTTGTTGCGTAGTTCAACTGAGCTCCGGTCAATGTCTTGCTTGCATAAGATATGGCGTACTACTATTTATCCTTGCATTGACCGAGCACTGCCCCGACTGCATAGTCGCTAGCGTCGCACATTATCTCGAATGGAAGATTCCAGTCGGGTGGTTGTATGATGGGAGCTGAGATAAGTGCCTTCTTGAGGGTGTAGAAGGCGAGAGGGTACTTCTTTAGCCAGAAGGCTTGTAAGAGGTCTGGCTACCTGAGAGAAATCTTTGATGAATCTTCGGTAGAAGCCAGCATGGCCCAGAAAACTTCGCACACCCTTGACATTCGTCGGGGGTGGTAGTTGCTCGATAACTTCTATTTTTGCCTTGTCAACTTCTATTCCTTTTTCCGACACTTTGTGTCCTAGCACAATTCCTTCTCTGACCATGAAGTGGCACTTCTCCCAATTTAGGATGAGGTGATGCTCTTCGCACCTCTCGAGGACCCTTTCCAAGTTCTTGAGACAGCTGTCGAAGGTTTTACCATAGACGGTAAAATCGTCCATGAATACTTCCATGATCTTCGTCCATGAATACTTCCATGATCTTTTCGATCAAGTCAGAGCATATCGCCATCATACACCGCTGGAATGAAGCAGGTGCGTTGCATAGGCTGAAAGACATCCGCCGAGAGGCGAACGTTCCGTATGGGCAGGTGAAGGTAGTCTTGCTCTGGTCATCAGGGTGGATAGGAATTTGGTGATAACCAGAGTACCCATCAAGGAAGCAGAAAAATGAGTGGTTTGACAACTGCTCAAGCATCTCGTCAATGAAGGGGAGAGGAAAGTGATCTTTATGGGTTGCTTTGTTGAGCTTCCTGTAATCGATACACATCCTCCATCCAGTAACGGTCCTCTGAGGAATAAGCTCGTTCTTCTCGTTCTGGATAACTGTCATTCCACCCTTCTTTGGCACAACTTGAACTGGGCTGACCCATTCACTGTCTTGCATGGGATAGATTATACTCGCATGCAGAAGCTTCAACACTTCTTTCTTGACTACCTCCCTCATCGCATCATTCAGCCGTCTTTGATGTTCTCTAGACGGCGTATGGTCCGGCTCCATAGGTATGAGATTGGTGCATAAACTGGGGTTGATCCCCTTCAAGTCCTGTAGAGAATACCCGAAGACAGACCGGTGTTTCTCTAGGACTGTGATAAGCTGCCGAGTGTCGTTCTCTGTCAGTTTGTCACTGATGATGACTAGCGAGCGTCGGTCGTTGTGGAGGAAAGCGTATCTGAGTCCAGGAGGCAGCGGCGTCAACTCAGGAGGGGGTGTTGTGGCTTTTCTTCCTCATTGAGTTTCATAAAGCCGTCCGTTTTTGCCTCTTGGATGAAATGGTTAGCATCTTTAGCCTGTGATGACTGAGCTTGCTGTGCTTGAGCCGAGCTAACTGCTTCTTCCACTGGGTCTGTCTCGGATCGAGCCTCTGTGATGGTGTTAACCACTCGCACAAGACTGACCGGGATGATCTCTGTACCAACTTTGAATTGTATCGTTGCTCGATCGTGGTTCGGGTTGGCAAGGTGCTCTATTGGTTGTCCAATCAGGAAGAAGTTGTTACCTCTAGGGACATCGAAAATGTGGAAGTCTAGGAAAATCCTGTTGCGTCCCATGTGTACGGGCACAACATGGATGATTCCTTTACATTCCATCATTTGGCCGTCGATCCACTTGAGGTACTTACGGGAGAAGGACCGGGGTTTGTTTGGTTGCACTCGTGCTGCGAATGCACTTGATATAATATTACTCCCGACCTTCGGGTCGTAGGCAACTTCCTGAGTGTCAGTTCCCTCAATAGCGCAATGGAGTACTCTGAAGTTGCGGGTGGTTCGGATGATGTCTTCGCAACTTTCAATTTCCTCCGTCCATTCCTTGCTCATGATCGCAGATAAACCCTCGATCTGCGGCACTGCTTCTGGAATGAACGCCTTAGACCTTGAACTTGCGCACACTTGTTCCATAGGCGTACATGACGTATTACCGATCTCCAAGTACTCTTCTTCTGTAAAGAGCTCGGGAATGAAGTGCGACAGATCGTCAAGAATAGTTTCTTGGTCTGAGGACTTGTGTTCGAGCACTTCCTCTATGATCAGAAGAGGCGGATCGAATGTGAGGGCGAGGAGTGGCTGTTTGTCTGTGGGGGTTGTTGGTGGTGTTGGTGGGTCATCGAAAACTCCAGTGTACTCAGTATAGTTGGGAACCTTTTCCAAGATCTCTCGTACCTCATCCACTGTCCTGTATAGCATTGACCCTACGGAAGTGATGTTCGAGAATTGCGTACTTTCCGGCTTCAATCCACCAACAAAATGCTACATAAGCATTTCCTCTGGAATGTTATGCAGTGGCCCTGAGTTGGCCAATTTTATGAACCGCTTCCACGTGGCTCCAAGTGACTCATCGCCTTGCTGATATGTCATCAGCTCAACTTTGAGCTTCAAGATCTTGGAGACAGGGTAAAAGAACAGACAAAACTCGTCCTTCAATTTGATCCAATCTCCGCTAAATCTCCATGCAGTCCTGGTCGTACCAAGATTTTGCATTTCCTATCAGAGAAAATGGGAAAAGTTTCCATCGTATGGTGTCTTGGTTGACGCCGGGTATAATAAGAAGAGAGCAATTCTCTTCAAAAACCTACAAGAGAGCATAGGGACTTTCGTCTTTCGTTCCACCGAAAGACTGTGCACGAACCATGGCAACGAGACTGGGACGGATCTCGAAGCCATGAGGTGGTATGGGGTGGCAAGATGAAGGCGGTTCCAAATACTCTCTAGATGGAACCGTCGGATAACGAGGAGAAGACTCCATGTGGTAGATGGTTATGGGGGTAAAGTGTGCGGCTAAAAAGATCCTACACTAGTGTTGTTACCATTCCCCGGCAACGACGCCAGAAAAGCTTGTTGGCACTCCTTAGCCTAACTAAATCCGCAAGCGCACGGAGTATGATGTAGCCTTTCACCAGGGGAGTAAGAACCTGGATATCGAATCCAAGGAACGGTAGATGCGACTAGCCTAGAACTTTTCTAACCGACCCACCAGGGAGCACAAGGTAAGCGGGTAGAGAGCTTGACTTTAGTTAGCTACTCGTTACCCCAGACAAACTATCTATATCTAATCTGATCTGCTTCGACGGCTAACGGGAAGAACTCATAACGGGATGAGAGAGGGGTTCTTCCGGGCTCAGCACTACTGTTATGAGTACACCCGAACGTGGTGGAGTACAAAGGACGGACAGGACTGTCACCACCTGCCGCCTACCACTGCAGTTCCGTGGGGTGCAACACAACCTGAGGTGGCTAGCCAGCACAGGCACCACGCCTAAGCTTTCAGCCACTGACCTCCACCCAACGCGAAGGGCTATAGAGGAAACCCCAAACAAGAGTCGCTGTCACTCGCGCAGACTCAGGTACCCGCAGATCAAATAAATAAGATAACTTGCTGAAAAGTAAGTTGTAAACTAGCGAGGTACTAAAGGCAGGAGACCGAGGACTTACTGAAGATAACTCTTGAATATATTCCTCGGGGGCGGAAATGTTGAGACAAGACCGAGGAAGAGATCCCGGACTCTCTCTACAAAGCTCGGCTGTCACCCGAGCAACTCACCCACTCTCTCCCTACTCTAACTCTAAAGATGAGAGCAAAATCACTAAGCTACTCTTCTCTCCTTTGGATGGTGTCTCTTGAATGGGGGTGAAGGGTGCCTTTCATAGCCGGCGTAGTTATCACGCACACCTCCTGCTTAGCATCCACGCGAAGGGGGAAGCGTGGATGTCACGGTGTTAGGCCGATCGGCCTCATCTAGGCTGGCCGGCCTGGCCCTGGTGCCATGTGGCACCAACCTTTGCAGGGACGGCCTGGATGATGTCCTGAAGTCGGTAGTTGTTGCGTTCGATTAAAGCTATCCAAGAATCCTAGGTTGTGCGCCCTTCAATCCATGCTAATCCCACTCTAGGCCTTTTGGGTCTTTTGATCAAACCGACATCAAATCCACAGCTCATGTTCATCCTTGATAAGTTTGTAACCTTGTGGATCAATGACATGGCCAGAAGATAGGGAAGGGGGCCGGTCGGCCTAGCCTAGGCCGGCCGGCCTGGCCCTATGCCCAATTTGCTTCATCTTTTGCTTGATTGCTCCTGCACTCACAAATTATACAAAACTTGTGGAACTCATTAGAAATAACCAATTTTACTTTGTTGTGAGAAGGATGAGCCTAAAATATGATGGAATGTTGGTGGCGAAATCGTATCGTAACGACCAGCAACAGCAGTACGAACGCTAGGTGCTACCTCGAGGCTTGACTCACTAGCCTTGGAGGTGTGTGCTAGCCTTGGAGGTCTCGCACACACACGCACACGGTACAACGCGAAAAGATCTCAAAATGGTGGTTCCTACCACATGGGTTAACATCTACCATCGTGTACCGGAACAAGCTCTCGGCTGACGCGGAATCACTCTACTTATTCTAGCTGCTCGTCTATCTCAGAACATCCTGGGCTTCTTGTACTCAATGACTGTGCGGTCCTCCCAAGTGTGCCTGGCAGTGAAAAGAGGCTTCATCATTGCCTTGGCCCTCTGAGTTTCTGGGGTCTCGATGGTGCTGATGCTGTGGAAAGGAACCTTGTGGAGTCTCAATGAGCTGGGTCCAACCTTGAAGTTCTCCTTCCGAATCTGTCGCTGCTTCTCGGGTGGTAGCTGGTCGTTAAGCTCCTGTAGCTCCTCAACTCGGAGGGAGTCGGCATCCTTCCAAGTCTGCAGAATCACTTTACTCTTCTCCTTGAGGTAGAGGCAGGTACGAGTGAGTGCGGCGAGGTTGTTGACGTTGCGCTCGCACCTCCGCTCGAACTGGGTGATCCTCAAACCCATAGCACCTGGAGTGGCGTTGTTCTTGAGCTCAGCAATCTTCTCATCGGCTCTCTTCATCCTGTACTCCATGAGTCCTATGGTACAGTCCTGAAGCTGACTTATCCCCTTCATTCGCTTGATCTCCTTCTTGAGCCTCTGTTTCTCTGTGAAGTCGTCGGCGATCATCTGCTTCAGCTGGTCTGTCTCTGCCTGGGCCAGGGTGACTGCGGCGTCCCTGCGGCTCAGCTCCTCTGTCAGGTGGTGTACCTGGGTCTTCATGCCGTCCAACTCTCTCTCGACGGTGAGGGCGTGAGAAACCCTATCGGTGGCGGTGGAAACCCTGTTCTGAAGGCCGTTGAGGAAGGCCACGCTCTTTCCTTCTAGCTCTGTCGTGTAGTAGTCCAGATCACCGAGGTAGTCTCCGGCTATGGTGATCGCCGGGTCCTCGACGGCTGCGAACGCGGCTTTGCACCTCTCGTTCTCTGCCTCCTCATCATTCTCGTAGAACTCTCTGGGCAGGAGTCAGAGGTCGGTCTCCTCAACCTGCTCCTTCTCCCGGACGAGTAGTACCTGAGTCAACCTCCGGGCAACACCCTCCACTGCAAGCTTCGTCGACAGTCCAATGCCTTCCATGGTGATTCCCGGCTGGTGGTCATAGGGGTGAAGAAAGATCTTGGCGCGGGCACAGGCGGTGTTGTTGATGTAGCATGCTTGCACCTCAAGTCCAAGGCGGTTCACCGGAATGCCCAAGCGGTCGACGGTGGTGACTAGCCAGTGGACCATGTGTCCTTGGTCCCTGTGCTGAGGACATCAACGACAACAGGAGTGACTCTACACCAGCAGCACCAGCCCAGGCGCCACTTCCACCTGGGCCAATTACTCGGGCCCGTGCGAGAGAATTGAGCTTCGTCATGCTGCTGAAGAACGAAGGACCAGAAGAATAGAAGCTGGCCCAACAGGAGTCCCAGGTGGGGGCGCCTGACTAGTGGGGTCCACCTTGGGCACGCCCCCACCCCCCTTGGGCGTGGGATCCCCCTCCACGCCGGCCCTAGGGGCTGCGTCCCCTATTTAGATAGACCCCTCTTTTATTTTCAGACTCGAGTTTTGTTTTACATCTAGCTTTAGCTACATTCGACACCGCACAAATACGTGTTGTCCTCGTGTGATTCAGAACTCCACCTTCGAGTGATATTAAGATTGCTCGCCTTCTTTTTCTTGTTCATTCTTCGATTGCGTACAGGAAGTTGCTGATCTTGATTGCAACAGGTTCAGCAACCCAGGGAGTTGGTTCAGCGATTGCATTAGCGCTTCGGGTTCGCTCGTCGTAGTCGGATCGTGAGGGTCGACTTCCACCAAATCGAAATTATCTCCACTCGCCGAAAGATCGGGCACTCCAGCTCTATCAAGTGGTATCAGCTTTCTAGGTTGATCGGTGAGTTTTTATCGAGTGTTGTTCCATTACCTACAGTCCACAAAACCAAAAACAAATATTCAGGTTAGACCATTGTCCCAAAACCTTTCTTCGCCTTGCACTTTCTTTCAATAATTTGTGTTGTTGAATTTGTGTGCTTCGCGTTCAATTGTTGCTGGTCACTTTGTGCTTTCGCCGCTTTCCATCGCCACCACCGCCGCCGCCGCCGCCGTCCTACCTCGCCACCAGTGTCGCCGCCGCCGTTTTGCATCATCACAAACCCTATAAAACCACGCCGCCGCCACCACGCCAAGTTACTACACCGTTACCCCCCTCCAACCGAACCTACTCGGTTTCGTTTTCTTCCCCAAGCCGCACTCCACACGCCGCCGCTTCAACCGAACTCTACTCGGTTTCTTGTTTCTGTTTGAGGAAAGAGAGAAAAAAAGGAAAGAAAAAAAGGAAAGAAAAAAAAAAGGAAATAAAAAAAGGAAAGTTTTGAAAAGAAAGACAAAGGAAAAAATTTAAAAAAAAAGGAAAGAGCAGTTCGTTTTTTGGAAAGTTCGGTTTTTCGTTTGGAAGTTTTGTGTCGTTTCGAACACCCTCACAAAAACGGCCATAACTTTTCGCTCGGATCTCCGATTTCAGCGTTCTTTTTTTTCGAAAGCTTACGAAATTTCCTATATGGTGCACCCGGCGTAGCGCTAGGTGAAGTCGGTTTCGAGGCCAAAAAACGCCGTTTACACAGCGTAACGCGGCCCGAGAGATTTTCCGTTTCTGCATCCCACTTCCTTGTTGCCTTTGCTTGATCCATAGCGCGTGGCACTTGTTTCTAGCATCTTTGTTACGTGTTTAGTACTATTATTCAGCTTTGCATTTATTGTTTGATTGTGCTAATCCTTGACTTGAGTGCAGCCTACCCAGAACTACACATATTCCTACGACGAGCAGACTTTTGTTTCTCCAGGCAATCGCTGCTCCAATCTCTCACAGGTGCTACTTGTTGTTTGTGATCGCCCCTGTTGCTTGGTAAGAACAGATAAGAACTTGATCGCAGCATCTTTGTGAGCTTTCCACCCACACCTTTGTTGTCGTAGGATCTGTTTTTTGTGTTTGCGCTAACCATGTCAGGAGACGACGACAAGATGGACTCCAAGCTGTGAGGCATGCGGGCTGACATTGATGGCCTTAAAGACGACATGAAGATGCTGCATGAGTGGGTTGATTCCGCGGTCTCCTCATCCACCGAGCGTCTAGACCAAATTGACCTTGCTCAGACAGCCGCCAAGTATACAATCGACACCCTTACGGCCCGACTTGACGGGATGAACGTGACGCTCACGGAATTGTAGAAGGGTTATGGTGGTGACACGGAGTATGAGGATGGCGACCACCACCTCTCTCGTGCCCGCCGTGTGGTACGTAATCCGATTAATGATTCATTTGCTAAGATTAAATTTAAGATTCCTCATTTTAGTGGCAAATATGATCCTGCTGCATATCTTGATTGGGAGTTAGAGGTAGAACAAAAATTTTCATGCCATGATATTCCTGCTACGTCTCAATTTAAGGCTGCTATTAGTGAATTTACTGAGTTTGCTTTAATTTGGTAGCGTGAATATAAACTAAAACATCCCACTGTTGTTCCTTCTACTTGGGCTCAATTAAAGGCTGCTATGCGACATCGTTTTGTTCCGTCTTATTATGCCCGAGATTTGCTTAACACTATGCAGCGATTCCAGCAAGGCCAACGATCCGTTGAGGAGTATTACCAAGAGTTACAAAAGGGTATGATTCGTTGTGGTTTGTTTGAACAGGATAATGCTGCTATGGCACGATTTCGTGGTGGGTTGAACAGGCAAATTCAGGATATACTTGATTACAAGGAGTATAATGATATGACCACGTTATTTGAATATGCTTGCAAAGCTGAACGTGAAGTGCAGGGATGTCGTTCGAAGACATATACTAACCCTTTTGCAGGAAGAAGCCCGTCGTCCAGCTCCACGTCTTCCACTCCAGCACCTTCTACACCTAACACTACGCCGCGTGAGAAGACGACGAAACCTGCAGCACCCCAGCACCAGGCGCAGCTTCTTCCTCGGGACGTACACGAGATGTTCGGTGTTTTCGTTGCCAAGGCTTTGGGCACATGATTCGGGACTGCCCCAACACGCGTGCTTTGATCATACGTGAGGATGGTGAGTACTCTTCTGCTAGTGATTCCGATGAACCTCACCATACTATAATTGCCACTAACCATGCAGATAATGAGGCGGTCCATGCTACTCCCAGTGACACAGATAGGTATGAAAGTCTTGTTGCGTAGCGTGTTCTTAGTACACAGGTCGCCCCGCTAGAGAAAAATCAGTGACACACTCTTTTCTATACAAAGGGTGTTGTGCAGGAGCGGTCGATTCGCATCATCATTGACAGCGGTAGCTGCAACAACTTGGCGAGTACTACGCTGGTAGAGAAGTTGTCCTTACCCACCCGTAAGCATCCGCATCCCTATCATATTCAGTGGCTTAATGATGGTGGCAAGATTAAAGTAACACAGTCGGTACGTGTTCTGTTCTCCATAGGTGCCTATTCTGATTTTGTTGATTGTGATGTTATTCCTATGGAGGCATGTTCTTTGTTACTTGGTAGACCTTGGCAATATGATACTGATAGCTTGCATCATGGTCGTTCGAATCATTATTCTCCCATGTTTAAAGGTCAGAAAATAATTATACATCCCATGACACCCGAACAAATTGTTAAAGATGACCTTGCTCGAGCCGCTAAAAATGCTAAACAACTTGTACCATCACCTTCTGAAATCAAGTTGAATGCGCCTGTTTTATTTGCTGCACGTGCTGATTTTGATGATCTTTGTGTTGATGAGCTACCTTGCTATGCACTAGTGTCCTCGTTGCACTTGATGATGTACCATCTTTGGATATCCCCCTGCGGTTGCTAACCTTTTGCAGGAGTACACTGATGGTTTTTCCAAAGATTTACCATCGGGACTACCTCCACTTCGTGGCATTGAGCACCAGATCGACTTCATTCCAGGCGCACAGCTTCCGAATCGCGCCCCGTACCGCACAACTCCCGACGAGATGAAAGAGATTCAGCGCCAGGTACAGGCGTTGCTTGACAAAGGGTACATTCGTGAGTCTCTTAGTCCTTGCTCCATTCCAGTGTTACTTGTTCCAAAGAAGGATGGATCGTGGCGTATGTGTGTAGATTGTCGTGCTATTAATAACATCACCATTCGTTATCGATATACTATACCACGCCTTGATGATATGCTAGATGAGCTTAGTGGTGCCATTATTTTTACTAAGATTGATTTGCGTAGTGGTTACCATCAGATTCGAATGAAATTGGGAGATGAATGGAAAACGGCTTTTAAAACTAAATTTGGCTTGTATGAATGGTTGGTTATGCCGTTTGGTTTGACTAATGCTCCCAGCACTTTTATGCGTTCGATGAATGAAGTTCACAGACCTTTCATAGGTTTGTTTGTTGTTGTATATTTTGATGATATCTTGATTTACAGCAAGTCTATGGAAGAGCATTTAGAACATTTGAGTGTTGTTTTTAATGCATTGCGTGCTGCTCACTTGTTTGCTAACATGGAAAAATGCATCTTCTGCACACAACGTGTCTCGTTTCTTGGTTATGTTGTTACTCCACAGGGTATTGAGGTGGATAGCAGCAAGATTGATGCAATTCGGGAATGGCCTACACCGACGACGGCCACGCAGATTCGGAGTTTTCTTGGGCTTGCAGGTTTCTACCGTCGATTCGTACGAGATTTTAGCTCTATTGCAGCACCTCTACATGAGCTTACAAAGAAAGGTGTTCCTTTTACTTGGACTGATTCCCAGGAGCTCGCCTTCACTACTTTGAAAGATAAGTTAACACATGCTCCTCTTTTGCAATTGCCTGATTTTGGTAAAATATTTGAGCTCGAATGTGATGCCAGTGGTATTGGGTTAGGTGTTGTTCTGTTACAAGAAGGAAAACCGGTTGCTTATTTCAGTGAAAAATTAAGCGGTGCTAGTTTGAAATATTCTACTTATGATAAAGAACTTTATGCTTTAGTGCGTACTTTGCAAACGTGACAGCACTATCTCTAGCATCGTGAGTTTATAATCCATTCTGATCATGAGGCTTTAAAACATATTCGTACCCAAAATAATCTGAACCGTCGTCATGCTAATTGGGTAGAATTCATTGAGTCTTTTCCTTACATCATTAAACACAAGAACGGGAAGGACAATGTGATTGCTGATGCTTTATCTCGCCGATATAATATGCTATCACAATTGGATTTTAAAATTTTTGGTTTACACACTATGAAAGATCAATATGTCGATGATAATGATTTTAAAGATGCTTATAAACATTGTATGACTGGTAAACCATGGGGGAAATTTCACATGCAGGATGGGTTCCTGTTTCGTGCTAACAAGTTGTGTATTCCAGCTAGCTCGGTTCGTCTTTTGTTGTTACAGGAAGCTCATGGAGGCGGACTAATGGGACATTTTGGCATTTACAAAACGCTTGAGGTGCTGGCCGTCCACTTCTTTTGGCCTCGGATGCGTCCTGATGTTGAGCGCTTGGTTGCACGCTGTACTACATATCAAAAGGCTAAATCCCGATTGAACAACCATGGTTTGTATATGTCTTTGCCTGTTCCTACTTCCCCTTGGCGTGATATTTCTATGGACTTTGTTTTGGGTTTGCCTAGAACTAAGAAGGGAGGGATAGTATATTTGTGGTTGTTGATCAATTCTCTAAAATGACTCATTTCATACCTTGTCATAAGACTGATGATGCTAGTAGTGTTGCTGAATTGTTCTTTAGAGAGATTATTCGCTTGCATGGTATTCCAAATACAATCGTTTCTGATCGTGATACTAAGTTTCTTAGTCATTTTTGGAGTTCTCTTTGGAATAAATTGGGAACTAAATTGCTTTTTAGCACAACTTGTCACCCTCAAACTGATGGACAAACTGAGGTGGTTAATAGAACTTTGTCAACTATGCTTAGGGTTGTCCTAGATAAAAATTTGAAACGTTGGGAGGATTGCTTACCTCATGTTGAGTTTGCTCATAATCATGCTACGCATTCCTCTACAAAGATGTGCCCTTTTCAGATTGTTTATGGTTATATTCCCCGGGCACCTATTGATTTGTTTTCGCTTGATGCTGATGGCACTCCACACTTAGATGCGGTTGCACATGTTGAACATATGATTAATTTGCATGAACAGACTCAACAAAACATTGCTGCTGCTAATGCTAAATATAAGGTTGCTGGTAGTAAAGGGAGAAAACTTGTTACTTTTGAACCGGGTGATATGGTTTGGTTGCATTTGAGAAAGGATCGTTTTCCTACTTTGCGTCGTTCTAAATTAATGCCTCGTGCTGCTAGTCCTTTTAAAGTGCTAACCAAGATTAATGATAATGCTTATGTCCTTGACCTGCCTGCGGAGTTTGGTGTTTCCACTAGTTTTAATGTTGCAGATTTGAAGCCGTATGCGGGAGAAGATGAGGAGCTGCCTTTAGAAGACGACTTCAGTTCAAGAAGGGGAGGATGATGAGGACATCAACGACAACAGGAGTGACTCTACACCAGTAGCACCAGCCCAGGCGCCACTTTCAGCCCAGGCGCCACCTCCAGTTCCAGAAGCCCAGGCGCCACTTCCACCTGGGCCAATTACTCGGGCCCGTGCGAGAGAATTGAGCTTCGTCATGCTGCTGAAGAACGAAGGCCCAGAAGAATAGAAGCTGGCCCAACAGGAGTCCCAGGTGGGGGCGCCTGACTGGTGGGGCCCGCCTTGGGCGCGCCCCCACCTCCACTTGGGCGTGGGATCCCCCTCCACGCGGGCCCTAGGGGCTGCGTCCCCTATTTAGATAGACCCCTCTTTTATTTTCAGACTCGAGTTTTGTTTTACATCTAGCTTTAGCTACATTCGACACCGCACAAATACGTGCTGTCCTCGTGTGATTCAGAACTCCACCTTCGAGTGATATTAAGATTGCTCGCCTTCTTTTTCTTGTTCGTTCTTCGATTGCGTACAGGAAGTTGCTGATCTTGATTGCAACAGGTTCGGCAACCCAGGGAGTTGGTTCAGCGATTGCATTGGCGCTTCGGGTTCGCTCGTCGTAGTCGGATCGTGAGGGTCGACTTCCACCAAATCGAAATTATCTCCACTCGCCGAAAGATTGGGCACTCCAACTCTATCACCCTGGGGTCCACGTGCGTCTTGTGGATCGCGGCCACCATTCCTATGTCACGTAAAAAGAGAGTGACAGCGTAGTTGAGTAAGAAATTTTCTCAAAGAGACAGTTTTTATAACATAGCTCAAGGGATAAAGGTACATCGTATAGAGTCCTATTCTATCGACTGTGTCTATGGCATCGTCCTACGGGCAAGTATGGCTCTGATACCAACTGTAACAACCCGGGTTTTCGATTTCCGAAAACCCGACTCCCTGTACCATTGTGATACTCCCTGGATCAAGTAGATATCACGTACAGAACTCATCACAGCGAATATCACATCCATACCACGAATAAAGTACAAATATCTTATTTATTACATCATTCTCATGATAATATGTCTGATACAAGCCCTCAGGGCTGAACGACAAACAAAAGAACATCCAACGCAGTGGAACTAGGCGTAGAAGCCTCCATTTTCTCGATCTCCTCCACAGGCAACTTGCGCGTCAAGACGATGCCTCAGTCATACCACCCATCGTGGTTGAACTCGTGCTCTTCATTAGACCCCGCGTACTCAAAGGCTATCCCCAAGGAATGGGATAGGTTCACGTCACCAACCGTATATGCAAGCTTTAAGTGGACTATCATCTAAGGGATAAAAGTATATCAAGGATAGGCTAAAGGTTTCCTATGCAGCAGCAAATATAAAATAAGTATCTCCATATCCATCCATCCCATAACTCACCACATCGGGCTATTCCGGCACGCCGGACTCCCATCTCCATCTCCACACTCATCTAAGTCGATGCGAGAGCTCCCTCCCCTCGCACCTCACCAACTACGACCCGATCCTGAAAGGAAAGGGAGCAAACTTCCCTTCTCCCCGTCCCTAGCTGCGAACCTTAGTCACTCTCAATCTGGCTAGAAAGGGAAGGTAAAATGTCCCAAAATATGAGAGGTAATGGGGAAAGTGGGCAATGTCCATACCGAGGACGCGGCTATATGTATAGATTATAGACTCTCGAGAGCTTGTACAACTGGACCCTCTCGGGCTGCGAGATGGTGGCCGCCATCTCGAGACGCAACCCACAGCACAGACCCCAACCGCGACGATGCCCGCTTGCTCTTCCGGTCTCGGTCCATCGGCTCGCAATCCAATGCTTCGGAAGCTGTGTCGAACTCTCCCTCGTAGGGCCAGAAGGGGCCATAGTCCTTCGGGGAGACGGTCTCTCCTGTTCCCGTACACCATCCACCTGATCTTCTCGCAATCCGGGCATCGCGCTAGTTAGGCTGGCTGGAACCCGTTCATATGGGTAAGCGGTAAGTACGTGGGGCCCAAATAAAGTTACCACACTCGGTTTCAGACCGGGGTGAGCGTCATCGTCCCAAAGGCGTATCCTCCGAAGAAGAACGCAAGTCGCAGTACCCACTATAGGTACCACCTCCAACTCCTATGCTCCTATCCATCCATGTACCCGCCACAAGTACGGTGTGGGACCCCCTCGAGAGCAGGGGTCTCCCGGCACCACGGTCAAAGACCGAGTTGTTATAAAATGCTCACCTCCGCCAAGTTTCCCAAAAACACCTTCTCCTGCCGGTTTTATCCCCACACACGCCAAGAATCCTAATCCACATAATCCCAACACATGCAAGCTGTAGCATTGCAATATCATATATAGTGTGATAGGTAACAAGGTATACACGGAGTAAATCATGGCTATGCAAGGCTCAAGCATCATCCAATTGCAATAAGTAAAGCGCTAGCTTATCTAGTTGCAATGTCTAATAGGCATTCAAGAGATGGGCTGGGCGTGAACCTGAAGGCAAGTTCTCTTCCTCCACAAAGTCTTCGGGGTAGTGTTCCTCTCTAGTCAGCTCCTGGCCGTCGGTGGGTCCTATTTACGTAATTAAAGTAAATACCAAGGACCTAATAGCAAATAACTCCAATAAAACCCATTCAAGAAAGATCCAAATGGACTCATGGGCTTAGTCATGATTTTATAAAAATATAGAAACTGGTTTCATATTTTTCGGAGTTAAAATAAATTAGTTATGGGTTTTCTAAGTTTAAATCGTTTTCTGAATTTAAAATAATTCCAAAAAGAAAAGAAAAAGGGGCCAGTGACCTATTTGTAAATAAACAGGGAGCTATTTGTAATTTTGGAAAAGTTCACGGGGTTTTCCATAAAAAGTCTAGGGCCGGCCGAAATGCTGACGTCAGCAGTGGGCCCCTGCTGACGTCAACATTGACCGGTCAACGGTCAAAGCTGTCAGGTGGGTCCGGATGATGACGTCATCAGTGGGCCCTGATGACGTCAGCAGAGGGGCATAGATGTAAAATCTAAAAAGTCCCGGGGGCTTAGAGTAAAAGCAACAGGCCAGGGACTTAGTTGAAAGGATTTCGAAACTCCAGGGGTTAAAGTGTAAGAATCCAAGGGTCTGTTTGAAAAAGGGGCAGGCTGGCTCTGGTGGTCGCGGTCTACCGTGGACTGAGAGGGTGGTCCACGTGAGCCGCATCCACGGGATCTGCTGCGGCTTAGGTGGATCTCGTGTGGTTGAACCAGGCAGGCTGCGGTGTGGCTCCAGCGGCTGCGTGACGCGTGGCGGTGGCGGAGGCAGCGCGCGCGGCGGCGAAGGCACGCCGGCGGCGGCTCAACTAGGGCCAAATCCGGCGACAAGAGCATGGATCGGCGTCAAATGGCTCTGCACACACGTTCATGGGTGAACAAGTCTAGGGCTCGGATCCTAGGGCCGGCTATGGCGAGAACAAGGTGGTTCAGGGGAAGCACGGCGAGTGCTCGACGGTTTGCCCCAAAGGGGTGTTCACCGAGCAGCCGGGGTTCAAGGTCGGGTTTGGTTTGGGCTCGACGGGACCCTGCACAAGAAGATGCCCCGCGCGACGGCCGGGCCACAGGCAGTAGAAAAAGGACAAGCTTGGGTGGTTTTGGCTAACTACAGAGGTTCACCGGCGTCGCCGCGCCGGACAGCAAGGGGAAGGGGAAGGGCGGCGGTGGCGGCTCACCTAGCGGCTCAAGGTCGTGGCTTGGAGTGGTCGAAGGCGCCTGCGTGAAGTAGTGGAAGAAGAGCAGCGACAGGGATCAAGTCTTGGGGCGCTCCTCTTCTTGCTCCGGGTGGTCGACGCGGCGGCGGCGCTCCTGCGGGCGGCGTTCCGGCGCTCGGCTCGGCTGCGGCTTCTTCTCCTCGCGCTCGCCTTCTCCTTCTCCTCCTTCGCTTCTTCTCCTTCTCCTCCGAGCGGCGGCGGCTGGGCTGAGAGGCAAATGCCCGAGCGGGCGGATGGGGAGGAGGAGCGGGTGCTCCTCTGCTTAAGTAGCGGCGGCGCCAGGGAGTGAGCGGCTAGGGTTGGAGCGCGCGTGAGGAGAGGGTTCGAGAGGGGGACACGCGGCGCGGTGCGAGAGGCGGGCGGCAAGGGTAGTGCGCGGCGACGGGCTTGTCTCGATGTTGGAGGTACGACCATGGGCCCACAGGGACACATGGATTATCTCCAGAAGGAGTCGTACCAGGCGTGAAGACTATGAGTAGAGTACTACAAGGACTCTTCTCGTTATGGAAACTAGTCGTATGACTTGTAAACTACTCGGATTGGCTTGTAAAGCACTCTACGAGTTGTAATTGGTTAGGATTCTACTCGAAACCGACCTGTAACCCTGCCTGCCGCGTATATAAGGCTGGGCAGGGACCCCCCCAAAGGGACGATCTCATCAATACCAACCACCATACAGGACGTAGGGTATTACGCCATCTAAGCGGCCCGAACCTGTCTAAAATCCTGAGTCTCTTAGCCTTTGCGTTCCTGATCTCGGTGAAACCCACCAGAAACTCTACTACCTC